>CAJOBZ010000022.1:4797500-4901121 GCA_905332375.1 Pieris macdunnoughi | reverse complement strand
GGTACCAGGCTGTTGGATCCTGCAGAGCATAACAAGCAACTTCCTTAGTATTTTTCTCCTCTACGCACTCATGGTTATCTAATAATATTATTGTTTAATACTAACTGCGATCTTTTGAATTAATCAGATTATTTTTATTTCGCCTTTTTAGTAGCTACATACTAATATATGGAACATTTTGCTATGCTACTCTATAGAAACTGTTTGCTTTTCCGAAATAAGAACTAAGTTTTAAATAAAATTAATTTTTCTTTTTTAAATATTTTTCCGATTTTTCTCTCCATAAATCATCATTCTCAGACTTCAAAGAATAAATAAAAAAAATACTCGAATTGGTCTAGCCGTCTTCGGATTTGCGGTTAGCAACATATTTTGCGAATCTTTTCTATTTATATCGATAATTTAAACTGCACAGGCATCACCAAATATTTATAAAATTAGTTATCAATCAGTTACAAGTGAGTTTTTGAACAACACGAGTTTTTCTTAATTTTACACTTTTCTTCGTTATAATAACGTCGATGTGGTCATGAATCTTTGACAATTAATATTAAAGGTTAAAAGTACAGTTTATTTATTTATTTAATCATAAGTTAAATATTCTTACGAAATATTGACACACTTCACCATCTGTTTAATAAAATTGAAGTTAGAAAATACAAAAATCATGTTTACGTTTTTTCATGAAGTACTCGAAACGATATTGTGTAATGTAAATAATTCGTATTAATAGTAAAATAAGTTTTATTAAAATGTTCCATTACTTTATTAAATAAAACATATAATATTATTTAAAGATACTTGATTTTTTACTTATCAAATTCAAATTCAAAAATCATTTAATCTTATGGGTAACACATTGTACACTTATGACTTGTCAGTAAAGAAATACATAATATTAATGCTTCTAATTTTACATTTAGTGCCAGTTCTCAAATCAAGGGCGTAGAACGGGAGAGAACTGGCAATAAACTCTCCGCCACTCTTTTTAATCGCCATGTTTTTTTTTTTACACAACGTTTGTAAGGAGCTGCAACCATTAAACCATGTTCCACATGACATCTTAAGTAATAAATAATAATAACATAAATTAAAATTATCGCCTTTTCGAGCGTACCTTTTTCCTATTTGGTTATTCTTCGAGAATGATCGAGGCTTCTAACCTCTTCATTCGGAGTCCCATTGCCATACATAATAAGTAAATTACAACCTTATGCATTGACAAGAAAACCTATAATTCTATAAGCTATCTGTGGCACTTACGCCAGTCATCCGGCGTCATGTCAAGGAGTGAAAGTAGACAATATTCTTCCTACACGTCCGGTTTGCCTAAGTAAAAGTTTTGTTTGGCTGATGTAATATTCTCTTGTTTTACAACTAATGGAGCCATTGTTCAAATTTGTATTGATAATATATACCCACTATTATTACATTGTCTTCATTGGATGCAAGTCAAAGTACAAGTGTGGTCATATGATAGCTTTTTACGTTATATTTTAGTCTTATATATCATAGTCCTAAAAGAAATATGTGTTGCGACTTTACTTTAAAACAGTTTTTTCAAAACTTAATTATTAGTATATATGTTTACAGATGCATTCATAGGCTTTATAGAAGGTAAATATAGTATTTTTACTTATTATAGAGACAAAGTCAAGGTCTTGCGACACTATATGAATATATTTTTCCTTTGTGAATTTATATTTAATTACTAAACCATAGTTTACCTCAATATATCCATGACAAACTGACAATATCCGTAGACTAGTAACACGTGCTTGATAAATATAATTATTTACAAAAAAAATCGTTATAATAATGTACATTCAAAAACGACCAAGTTCACATTGTTAATATTTTGTTTTTCTTTTCTACAAGCTACAGGTTGCCAGTATTATTTTAGAATCGTAAAGGATTTTTAAATTCAAAAAACGAATATGGACCACAGATAGAAACATGTTGTGACCTCCTAAATCGATTTTCAAATTTAAAAATCGAACGTTGATAGGCTTTAACTTTCTAAAGGCAATATACTTTGAATGGTGGTCATTACGTGTCATAATATTATAATTTGACCTTATAAGTATAGCATCAGTCATGCTACTTTCACTAGCGTCCCTCGAGGGCCCCACAAATTGCTGATGCCTCGTTTTTATGTTACCCTCCCCACCTTGTAACTCTCGATGTTATTATACATACAAAAAAAATCAAATGCGACAAAATATAATGTTTGTCTTTTTAATATTCGTTATAATTTACCGAATTGTCACAATTTAAGTTCTAAATAATTAACTACGTTACAATGAATCCATAAATATTCATATTTTTTAATAATTTTTAACATTCCATTACCATTAAAAATATTAAAAAAGAAAAGCTGATTCAAACCGGACAAGAGTGCGTGAGAGAAATCTTTAGGAAGGAAGTGACATAGATATTATTCTGTGTCAAGAATTCACATGCCACAAGGACATATTGCACAATATATTACGTTTGTTTGGGTGACTTGAAAACGTCTCTGGAAAAGAAGTAGTATACAATGTATAATAGTCTCTGAACCTTACTACAGAACTACGTATAGACTCTTAGGGTTAGATTCAGAAACTAGACTGGCGCTTAGTCTGATTCCCGTAAGTCAAAAATATATTGATTTTGATACTCTTACCCTCAATCATTAGAGATAATTAACTCTGTTAGTACCGAAAATACTCAAGTACTTACTTGGCTATTCGTCGTGGGTGTATGCGAGTGGAGGTTTCACTAAATATCTGCGCCGGTACTATATTTCCAATATACGACCATAATACTGAGTTTTCACGTGTCCCAAAATTACGACTTCTGTGCTACGGATATTGAAGGAACTACATCAAATTGGATTTTGTCGTTGGATATTTAAATTTGTAGTCTATAAAACAATTTACTTTCATTTTGATAGGTCGGATTTGTAAAATCAAGATAATAGAAAATTGTCTGTGGTTACATATCTATACAGGCCTACCTTAGTATATACAGTCGAAGTCCACAGATTAGTTAGTAAAATGGTCAAGTCAGAGTTCTCAAAATTTTGTATTGTCATCTATGATACTTAAGTATTTACGCATAAAAATATTAAAATGTGAAATATATTTATCGTCCTTAACCGAACCTTATTTTGTGTCATTTATTTGAAATTATTGATTTCTAATAATTCAGTTTATTTCAATTGCTTTTTTAAGGTTATAGTTATTATTAATATATTATTATTAGTTCGCAGTACTGCTAAATTACCTTTTTTATTATGTTGACGAATCTGTTACGTAGTTATGGTTCGATAGTAATCTTGATATTTAATATGAAAAAATAAATGTTTCTATTTATCTGATTGAATTGTATTTAATATGAAATGTATTAAACATTAATGAACTTAATATATAATTAAAGGAAAAATTCTACACAAGACTGTATGGTCAAAAGACTATATAGCCTGCGCCATGGGCGAAAAGAATAAAAATTGAATATATTAGATTGAATAGCCACGCAGGCTCTTTTTCCGAACAGATTCTAGAAGTAAGTAACGACACTAACAAACATTATTGTAATTTGTAAAAAACTCTAAACAATCCATAGTTGACAATATTGAGGTCTGCCTATTATTAAGTTGATATTTGAAATGGCTGATCGAGTTAAAGAGTACTTGCGCAGGTGAGTCTTTATCCTGTTTTCTAATTTGAAACACGCTCTTTGTAAAACAAAGAGCGTGTTTCGTGATCTTGTAAGGAAATGTTACCACGTTTATTACTATATTGAAATTCACAATAATATACTTAAATTTACGCAGTCCGTAGTATTTAGAATTAAACAAACATTTTTACTTTGTATCTATAATTTAGGTAACCCAAACATGAAATGTGTAAAACTGTTTTTAACCGTTGTACATAGAGAACTTTCAGAGACAGATTTCTTGGCCGCTACGCCCTTGACTTGCGTACTGGCTTCGTAGAAAATAAAATTGGATTCAATTTAACATCTTTTCTTTTGACGTTCAAAAGTGTACTTGGTTACATTGGATATGCATAAAGATATTTTGCGTTTGAGTTAGGCATTAGACAATATTTAATTAAAACTAATATTTTGTATTTATAGTGAAAAACAAAAGTTCACGTATTGTCAGTTTTGTTACATATTTCAACAATTGTGGGTAGTTATTTAAAGTATTAGTCAAAATATTTATATCTAAAAACGTTAGCACTGATGTGGTCAGAAAGTACGATTAAATGGCCGTATATATAATTGGCTATAACGAATTGCCTTTACCACAAATGAAATTACAGCCCATTCGTTTATTTAATAACAACCTTTCATAAAAATTGTAAAAAATTAGTGATTTATTAAAAGTATCAATTTCATGGTACATCAATTCTTGTTTCTGCTATAGGTATAGTAATCTCAATATTCAGCTAGCTTCAGTGAGGCCAAAGCTCAATGGGAAAGTATAATAACAAAATATCTAGAAAGTGAAATGATTGGCATAAATTATAGGTGATAGTGTGATTATATTATGTATGACGGCGCGAATTCATCTTCGTGGCTTTACGCGGCTTTTTTAACGTATGATATCTACGAAATATTAAGATAAGATACGCAGATATCTGTCTACCCCACGACCGTGGCATTCGTTCTTAGTGAAAAGGTGATATTTTGGTAGGGATTTAATCCAAGCATATTGGACACTGTGTTAAAGACGGTTCTTTTTTTATCTTCTCTTTTTACGCCTACAAATAAAGTAAATAATTTAAACACTAAAAAATTCAAGAAATTTATTCGTTTAATAATCTCAAAATAAGATAAAAAATATTAAAACAAAATGTTACATCAGTAGAAGTATATATTTCTGTTTATCGTTATTACATAAACGTTAGAACATGAAATATACAAAAAAAGTCATGCACCATATGTGACTTTATAATATGTTACAATGGGACAGGGTATCTGCACACTAATGCATATTTCAATGAAGTATACTTTGAAAGATATTATAGCTATGCCACTGCTGTGTTTCACTGGGAATCAAACCTGAAATCTCCAAGTTACGCACTGTCTGACTTCTAAAGCCAAAGAAACGATTTATTCTAAATATCCTTTTTGTCTTACATAAACGAACAAAAAACCTACATATTTAACTGCTAAAGATCTTATCAAAATCTTACCACACAAATATTATATAAATCAATAGTACAGTAAGCCTATAAAAACTATCCCAGATTATATCTAGGTCATCTAAGAACGGAACTATATAGCGGTGATGCTACGCTCATTAACTCGGCTTATTAGTACATAATATTGTATATTACGCGTTGAATCGATTTTAATTGTACATCTACAACTTGAGATGAGATCAATGGGAGACTTTTTCAAATAAATGTTTTCGTGTTTTAAAAAACTTGATGAGAATAGTACATTTGTTCATAACAAATGGAGTTAATTGATTGATTAATTTATACTTTGCCTCGCCTTTGCTTTACATCGGGTGTAAATAAATCGTATAAAAAACGATATTAAGTTTAATCTAAAGGAAAGGGCAATTTTATTAAGTTTTATCATCCCAAGCCCGAATATATTTTTACAGTCATATAACATATATACGGAAGCATCGACGTGTATTATTGACAATTATATTTTATTTATCCTTCATTGAAGATTGTCTAATTACCCAACTTTTTATTTCAGAAGAAACATATACCAATTAAACTTACCAGTGAAACCAATCTTGCTACTGTGCACTACATCATCCCTTATCTTTATGAAGTCTACCAAGTTCTTTACCGCAGCAGTAATAAATTCCGCTCGCTGCCTCGCGATTTGTATTTAACACACTTATGAAAATGAACGTGTTTTCATGAAAAAAATGCAACGATTGGAACAGATAATTTCTTTCAAAGTGAAAATAAAACTTTGCTGTATGAATCGGATTCATTTCGCAGGCACGCTTGACTAATATATAGTGCTGGTTTATAAGGCGAATAAAGATATATTAATGGATTATTTTATGATTTATTTATTACTATTTATTTTGTATTTATTATGATCGTACAGAAAAATATGTAGCGTTTTATGAGATGAATTGTAGTAGGCATCTTATCAAGCTCACAGTTTGACCAACATATCCTATGATTTGGTATTTTATACAATTAAGTACTTAAAGCAAAAACTTAGAATTAAGACGTTATCGACAATATACGTTTGATAAAGTCGTATCGAGATCATTGTGTGTAAGCGACGACGGACTGACAATTCAACCACAGGTTACCACAGACTTAAAATAATCAAGTAAACTGTCACTATCACTGACGTAATGCATTTTTTTTTAATGTTTTGTCATTAGCTACCTTGCTGAATGTGAAGATTGCATTTCTTTAAATAAAGAATTTAATTTAACGTAGTTGTGTTGGACTATAACTAGTGTAGGCATAGTGATGGTGTGCGGGAATTTTTTGCCAATTTGAATTGCAAACTCATTTAATGAATAACAATGATCACGAAATTGTAGACGTCTTTATCTCAGACAATGTTTTACAAATGATATTATTATATTGATATCTGTTTTAGTCTCTTTTTATTTATTTATTAAAGTTTACCACAAACATAGTACTAAATCTACGGCATATTTTGCTAAATCTTCCATCTAAAATGTATGACAATTGAAGTAAACATTAGTGTTACAAAAAATATTCAAGATAAAATAAGCATACAAAGTATTAAAAAAAATACAAGGTAATTTTATACTAAAGAATTTTTTGGTAAAGCAGAAAAAAATCATCAGCTAAACAGCGGATAAGGTTCGAGATAGGCCAACAATGCTTTCTCTAAAACCAATCAGCCCACTACCGAATATATCCAGCTCCGGATTAGCACTGCCTTGCGATTCTGTAGTGTAGTTTATTTGGTTTTCTGATAAAGGACTTGTTTAGAATGCTAAATCGTAAAATGACTGCTTCACGACTGATTTGAGCGCGACCGCCACTGCGAAAACCGCTGTGAGAGTTCGAAAAGTGACTTACAGAATCGCAAGGCTGTTTGATAAATTCCGTTCAAAGAGTAATGAAATAATACAGTTTACCTGTACCATTGTTTCACTCACTTGACTGTTTAAGAATATACCAACTGACAAGCTAATACCAACTTCTTTGAGTGTATCGTGTTTTTGTATGGTTTGGGTGTGGTTAATCCAAATCCGTTGTTACTTTCGTCAATGTCCCTGCATCATAACTTAAGTAGATCAAACAGTTTTGTGGATCGATTTCACGTAGCAACCCAATGATGAAGCAACTAAACTTTTTTAGTAGTTAGTTTAATTACTACTACTTACAATATTGATTGAAATGCATAATTCTAAAATATTGTTTAAGAAAATATGTTGTTGTGTTTAATGCTTAGGAAATTTATAACATTGATTAGTTTATATTTGCCCTCCTTATATCATTGTAAACTACTTTTACGCAGTACGGCATTTCGATATTTTTGATCAAAATTGTATTAAGGTGACTTGTGATTTTAAAAAATCGATTGAATAATTAATCTTAGAAAACTGGATACTAAAAATATTTTCTAAATTGAAATATTTCTTATCTATATTTTTGTTATATAAAAGGAATTTCCAACAGGCCAGTTTTATTTATATATGTGCTGTTCATACCGGTACTGAATACATTTAAATAATTCTGTTATTACACGAATATGACATTGGGCTGCGTGACAGGAACTAATAAGTGTATTTCCGGCAGTCTACTAGTGTATACCCATTTTAGACTATATAGGAAGAGAACTTCACAATTATTGTATCGAGTTAACTGCTTGTAAGAAATGTGAGCTTAGATTCATTATGTTAATAATAGTTCGAAGCATCTATTAACAAATATATTTATTTACACTTTATTACAGCAGGTTACATAAGTTATAAGGCAACGGGCGGCCTTATCGCTAACAAGCGATTTCTTCCAGGCAATCCTAATGTGGATCAATAAAAAGAAACACCTACAGAGGGTAAAGTACAATAAGTGCACAAATAATTAACAAAAAAAAACTTAAAATAACACGTAACTGTATCTAAAATAAAATTAAGTAAAATCTAAAGAAAAAGTAAAAATAATTAATAAAAATATGTATAAACAAAAATTTAAATGCCAATCAATACGTTAACTGAGTCACAATAGTTAACATATATAAGTAGTAGCAAATATTATAGGGATCTCGAAAAACATACAGAAATGGTTTGGCGGTGTATGCTTCATGCTGCAAGTCTAGGTTTCGACCTAAATCGACTGACCTAGCGTCAAAGGTTTGTTACAAGAAGATCAATCACCTTACGTCTGTTTTCTAAATTCCCATTCGTTAGTTAAACGAATACTATTGATGTAGTTGTTGATTTTTTTATTGTAATTGTTCTGAAATACGCATTACTTTTAGATAAAATTTACTTGCAGACTGAACCAACTCATCTACGTAGTCAAAGTATAACTGCGTTGAATAAGAATTTTTAAAGTGTAATGAAATATAGACACAATAGCGTTTAGTGTCGATATTATGAGTCAATGGTAATGTAGAAGTGCTTCATTCATTTGTTATTAAGTTAAACAGATAAGCTCTGCATTCGATTTTCAAATTCAGATACCACAGCAATCCTTCACTCCTTTTATAAATATATTAAAATTATATTTAACCATATGTATACTTTAATGTACATCGGTACATAACATTAACAGAGTACAATTAAAATTAAAAAAAAAACATGTTTAGCAACTGGCAGATTTGTAATTTTTAAATATTTTTCAAACAACTTTTAAGTTATAAGTATAAAGAATGTGGTGGATACAAAAGATTCTACAACTTTTCTATTATATTAGTTGCGCTAGAAGATATTTTGCTCCCGATTTTTTATTGGTAAGTCCGTTAAGTTAGATTTTCGCTAAGCTCACTCTTATATTGTAACATCGCGTTCAAAAGTAACAATTAATATATTATTACTATAATGAAAATAAAATTAGGAAAATATTTTTTTTTAAATGAATTTATTACTTAAAAACCACCTTTTTGGCTTGTGTTTTTTTACGTTCATAACGATACATACAATTGTATAGAAACACCCTTAGTCAGCGATCACTTATTCTTTTGCTAAATAGAGATCTTTTAAATTTTTATTACCTAGTAGCTAAAATTCTTAATAGGATATATTATATACTATAAGTTCATCTAAGAAGGTTAGAGGGTTATCTGAATTCTTACCCACCTTACAATTCGTCTATCCCGATTTCTACATTACTACACACCTGTACATCAAACTGCATAAATGCATCGGTGCATCCCTCTCAGTAAACTTCACTGTACCGTGAAACTAAGCGCATATAAACGCAATTACTGTAATATTTTCAAACAGAGTTATCCCGACACGAACGTGCGAACGACTCCAAAATGGTACACTACCTCCTCGTATTAACACTTGCAGCGGCTGTCAGCGCTAGAACAGCTAGCACAAACCAAAACAGTCTGGACGAGGGCAGAAGTTCAGATGACACAATATTAGGAGACCTCAAAGTTGCCTATGAAACATACAGAGACTGCAGTGGTAGCGATATTGGCAGCTGCTTGAAGTTGAAGCTAGCCAAGGCGCTTAACAGGATCTCAAAGAGCGATGAAGTCACTCTTCTCGGTGGAGTCACGATCACAAAAGACAAGGATGCAGTCGAGAAAGTGCAGGAGGAGGCGATTCCAAGAAATCTTGATGAGAGCTCCTTGGACAACCTCATTTTGGACAAAATCGTTGGATTCATGCAATCTCATACGGTCCAGGTATGTATTTTCAATTAAACTAATCATCAGAATATCTATGATTAGAACTAATAATACAATATACATGTAGCGAAAAATATAAGATGTAATAAGGTGACATAAAGGTCCTTGGATCAGATCATCCGTTATCAACTATACACAACGAACAATATACATATTGTCATGACTGTACCGCAACTCAACATAGCGCGTTGAAGTCTTTTGTACCTATGATTGTTACCAAGTTTATCTCTAAATATATAAAATTCTCGTGTCACAATGTTCGTTCCAATACTCCTCCGCAACGGCTCGACCAATTCTTATGAAATTTTTATGCATATTCAGAAAGTCTGAGAATCGGCTACTATCTATCATTCAAACCCCTAAGTGATAAGGGGCGTCCAACCCAAAAAAAAATTGCTTTTATTTTTTCATGATTAATTGTACAAAAATACATACAACCCTTAATTTTTTACCCTTCTACGATCAACCCCTATTTTTTATTTTTGTAGACAATTATTTTTATTAAACTAAAAAAAGTTTCCTATATAATAATATAAATGGCAATACAAACGTTTGCCGGGTCAGCTAGTAATCTTTATAAAAATGGTTTGTCAGAAGCAAAAATGTAACTAGAGAGAGTTCCGTATTTATGATATTAGTTTAAGCGTGAGAGCCTAGTTTTAATTTCTCTTCTATTTTAATTACTGTCTAGTGTCCACTTTTCTATAGTGTCCATAAGGTGACGAGTTTCTCAACGTAACCTACTCTTAACGACGTTAGAGCTTTCGAAAATGTATCAGCAGTTTTCTCAAATGTTTTACAAGTGTCAGTCTTGACTTGTGCCTTAATGGTTCAGTCTGCCGCGCAACTGGTTTCTTGGATGTATGCGGTCAAAATTATGGGAAGAAATTAGTCAAAAGCGTGGTTTTAGACCTTACGAATCAAGTAACTAAGATATCTGCCAATCAGGTAATTGGTAAATGATATAATAAATCCAATGGGACAAAATATATAAATTTATTTGTAATGTCAGAAACCGTTTGGTATTTAATTGACTACTACTACCACTTACTAAAATTGACACATCAAATATACATCAATTTTTACTATTTTTGGCTAAACAAAATACTTATTACCAGATTAATACCTAGAAATAAAGAGACCCTTTTTGTGTTCAAGTAAATATTATTAAGATACCATAAAACAGTATATAATAAATTAATATGAAATCTCCATATTTATAATTATTTCTTATCCTACAAAAAGCGAATAGTCCTGTAAATACCCATATGTTTCATTATACTTAGGTATATCTAACCCTACATAGACATGAAGCCCTCATTTCTAGATAGACAAAACATTTAGGTCATAGTCTTAAAAGGTGTAATATTACATATTCATTACGCGCCCTGTCGTTAAACGGATTAAGTTCAACGACTTTATTATAGCTGTTGCACGACCTTATTTTATGCAACTGTTATTTAATTGATTTTATTTTGGTACTGTTCTATTGATCAGGCATGACGAACTTCCTTCGTTGTAAAATTCCTTCTAAGTGGTTTAATAACGAACACACTTAGCCCGTAGGGTCCCATCTCGGACGAGGTAATAATTGTTTCTAGATACATAGAAGGAAATAAATCAAGTGTTTGACTTTTTAAACACAATCATAGGACTTAAAACTACAATTAAATATCATAAATCACTGGATGTCGTGTTCCTTCATAGTTTGTTACACCTCAACCAATTTTCTGTTACATTTAGATTAATTGAGTCGGAAAACTAGATAATTGCAACTATATAATTAATGATGCATTAAACAAGTTACCCGCGTTTAAAGAATAAATTCCTATAACCAGGATTGACACATTTTATAAATTTTCCTATCTCCGCGATAGTGTCTTCTGTCAAAACCAACTGTATTGAATGCATTACCATTAAGGCCCCGTAGTAGCAACCTCATCTTTAGTAATTGTATTAATATTTTGTTTTCTGAATCTCTATCGTTTAAACTTAATGCTTTAAAGTAATAATATATCCGTTGTTATAATTCATATGCAAAACTCGTAAATGGAAAAACAATAACTTATTGATAATTTACAAGAATACCATAAGTAAATGGATAAGTGTTAAATGTTCTATATTAATGCAAATCACACACATCATTACATAAATATTTCCAATAGGGATCTGGAATGTAGGAAAAAATGTTTTTCTTGTATTAAGATGCATTTTGTGTTTGCACGATACAATTAGACGTTAGGAAATTTATTTCTACATTAAAATCAGAAATACATTAACGCACCGCTTTCACGACATCTCTTTAATTACAACCAATTAATTCATCTTCACTTCTTTCCCCGCCACACTCTATTTAACAGTTTTCTTTCGACCTACATAGTTTCTTTTGCTAATAGCGTCATGCGTGATGGCTAAGAGTTTTTGTGGACTTTTCTTAAACTAATTATATCTATACTTGGCTTTTCACGTTAGTCCATCGAATAGAAAGAGAAATATTTTCTTATCGATTTATTTGTGAGAAACACTTGCATTTTATCTCGGTACCCCATTAGTTTGCTTGTATTCAAACTAATGGAGTTATTATTATTGGTATTCCAACTGATGGGGTATTTTAAAAACGATCCTGGACTTAGCTTAGGCTTACTTGTTCACATGTATGTTGGATACAGAGAAAGGTAATTCCGCATAGTAATTCCTTATTTGGTCAAACTGCGGCCCTTATTTAGAATAGCTATTCCGAACCCAGAAAGGTTACTGCAGGAAATAATACTTTATTTGTGGGTTATATCTTTGAGTGTAAATCGGTACCTGCATTTTTGAAATGAAACAAACTTTAGTAAAAATTTATCTAATCATTTAATGGTTTTTACAAATATTTATTTATTTATACTTTATCACATTATACAAAAACATACATATAAAAAAAGCAGGTTACATAAGTTATAAGGCAAAATATCTTCATACGTGGATCGTAAGACGCATTTTTTTTAAAACTCTTAACCTTATTGTTGGTACAAATATATAGGACTTTGCTAAATTTTAAAATCTTCTACATTGTCCATTGTCAAATATTATATTGTGCTTTAAAGTTAGTACAGTGTTTTTATGGTTACGATATTAGCTACATATAAAAATATTTCTATATAAACATTACATATGCAATATGCATAGATAACTAATAGTATAATTTTTTTCTTGTCTTCAAAATAAACCAAGTTCTTTTTTTGTATAGAGAAAAAATTAAGTATTATAATGCAATTATTTATTATACCTTATATTTTAGACCTTACTTTTATAGACTCTTCTTCTGGTGCCACTTTATTGTTAAAGGTTGGCTGTTAACAACTTGAATTGCCGAGTATCTTTCGCTAAAAAAAAACCCCCCGGAGGATGTGATGCCGGTCCACTACGTTCCGCAACCACGACTTCTTCCTTCTACCAGCCCGTCTCTTCCTATTACTATAGACTATATATATTATCATATAAAAAATATTATTATCAAAGATTTTCTTAAGTGTTTAATTATTATCAATTGCAGATCAAATTCCCCACCGGTTCGGACCTCCAGCGCGCGTTCGACGAAGGTCGTGGAAGGAGGAAGAAACTTGCCCCACTCCTTGCGATCCCACTTCTGATCGGTGGTATGATCGTACCCCTGGCCTTCGGAGCCCTGGCCCTCCTCGCTGGAAAGGCCCTAATTGTCTCCAAGTTGGCTTTGGTACTTGCTGGTATCATTGGTCTGAAGAAGCTTCTCTCATCAAGTGGAACAGGAGAAGCCCATGAGGTGGTGGTCTCTGCTGGACACGGTGGAGCTGGTTGGAGCAGGTGATGTAGATAGTTAAATTAATATTTTGTTATTAAAATATGGCATGACACCTAAAACAAATACAAACCTATTACTTTACTTTCTTAAATTAATTAAATTTAACAATAAATAAATCCTTTATTTGCCTTGATTGTGGGACATATTATGATAAAAGAATCAGCCATATTAAACTAGCATAAAAATATGAAATTATGATTAAAAGCAATTAAATTATTTATGATGTCATAGTATATGTTACTATCTAATTACTTATAATCTAAGTACCCCTATCATTACACATTATAGAAGAACCGTGCCGTTAAAAATCAAATCACCTCACCTTGAAAGTATCATACGGTGATTAAAATATAGTTTGATTGCCATAGCTTAGCTATTTTCTGAATACAGTGCAGTGCCAGATGTGTGTGACCCACAGCTGTGTTGGTAAAAATACTTAGCAAAATCTTTAACATATTTTATATTTATATGACATATTTTATGTTTGTATTTCATCCTTTTATCACTGTTTTTGACAAATCATAGAATTTATTTATATATTTCTATGTCTTAGTGTAAGGTACACAAGCTTTGTATATATTTACTGAACTAAGCCGGAGGAAGGTTTTATTATGACGAGTGAATATTTATTTTCCATTGCAGGTCCCTCGATACACACGACCTTGCCTACAACGCGTACACCCAATAAATCCACCGAATAATTAATTTTAGTGGCGGCATTAGGAACTATTATTTATTTTAGTTTACAACAAAATGCATATGCATTGTTCCAAAGATATTTATAGACTGACATGGCGTGCAAAGGACATGATGAAGTTTCTAAGTTAAAAAGTACCTCAATTCTCTTTTATATAGTCATATAATATGTAATATATGTAAATACCAAATATTCTAAGACTTTGGATATTGCTTTAATATTTATTAATCTTTATCATTACATAAGATGTAAATATTAGCGTCTATAATAATTATATAATTAATAAAGATATGTATTTAATGTAAATAGTATATGTATATATATATATATATATGTATATGTGTAATATTGACATATTTATGCAGAGTATTTTATATATTTTGGGACAATAATAGTATCGATTAGTACATTTTTATATATCGAATTATATATAATTATGCATTTATATATTATAATAAATTATATATACTATAAATGTTATATGATACAAATATATAATTTAATATGTTTTATTTATTTTATTATGTGATATTTGTGTATGGTTTATACAAATTACATATGACTTAATATTTTAGTGAAAAATATATGACGATCTTCGTTTGCGGCATTGATTGAACTCTACAAATTAAATTAACTATTTAATTTATTTAACTTAACAAGAACCATTAAATTTCGAGTATTGAAATTGTAATTTTATTTATCCCCCTGTTCTGTTATCCTATCGAACTTTAGTGAAAACATTTTTTATGTCAAATTTTTAACCTCAGAGTATTGTAAAGTCAATTTAAACAAGTAATTTAATCTGTTGCATATTAAATACAAATTTTGATTGAAAGAATCACTTGAGTATTTTAATATATATAAATCTAGCGGTGTAGGCCTCGGTGGCTTGGGCATGCTCCACTCAACCGTGGAGCCCGGCTGTGCAGAAATTATTTTTTCTATGTGCGCAATTAATACTTACAAGAACGGTGAAGGTCTCATCGTGAGGATACCGTCTTTACTCAAACATGAACGACATGTGTTAGCCACAGAAATACTAAATGTTTAAAGAAACGATGCCAACGCCAGATATAGGGAATACTGGTAAAGATTGCAAATGCTTATTGCAATTTGTAAAATTAAACCTCGGTGATTTAAAGAAGTGACGGAGTGTTTATTGCCAGTTCTCGTCCGTTCTACGCCCTTGATTTAAGAACTGGCAGTAGATGTAAATTTAGAACCATTATTTTTTTACTAACGATCATAAGTGTACATTAAGCGGTTTTGATTTTGCAGCACCTAATACACACCTAGTTACCTATAGTTACACATAAATTTATCTCAAATCTACCTGAATGTCATTGAATATTACTTGTTATATTAATATACTGTGCCTTTTAATATCTGTTATGTTTTATTCAAACATAGACTAAGATTAGTAATTTATTATCAAAGGCTAATCGTTTTCAAACAGGTATTTAATAGGTAAATGATTTTCACCATGCCTTCATGGTGTCATGGGTGAAAGCGGCAACTAGTTGACTAAAGCTGGTCTGGAAAAAAAGAAGAAAGTATATGTTACGGATGTAATCCAGTTTGTATGGGAAACTTTTTTAGTGTTAAAAACGTAGTATAGCAATGCTCGCAAAATAATGTTAGTGAACGAAGTATAAAATAGTAATATATTGTTTATGTTTGTAAAAATTATTTTAAAACTCTAATTAGGAGAGAAAATACACACCCGCATTCTATGCTTTTTTTAATTTGGATTGTGTGACTTCATTTTATGTTTCTTTAGAACTAAAATTATTGATAAGGACGAAGGTCCTATGAGATATATTTCTCAAGTCAGAAAGGCTTAGTATCAATTATGCTGCGTTTGGTTTATTTGGTAACTATATGCCTTTTAAGCCCAGGATTCGATTCCCAGTGAAACAATTATTATTTAGCAAGAAGAACACAGACCACATATTTAAGAATTAAACATGAGCCTCCATAATTTCTTATCTAAATTTACATTCATTTTTCCATTCAAGGTTGAGAGCTTTGGACACCCTTATTGCTTGTAAATGTCTCTTACAGGCTTATAAACTTTAATTATATGGGGTTGGAGGCATCTATTGTTGGCGTGTAGACATGCATACTGATTTACTAGTCTTACTTATAAATTACTTTATATACATTGAATGGCTACAATAATACTGGACTACGATGTTTTTGTATGAAATAAGACTTAACGTAACTTACTAAAGTAACATAATAATACAGTACACATTGCTGCTACAGATTAACTGCTTATTTCATAATATGCATTACACCTTGAAGTAAAATACTTAAAATACTTGAACAATAATAATATTTAATAAAATCAATAATTACTTTTTCGAGCGACAATTAAAACAGCGCTCCCTGTGTGTATTTGGAACTAAATGAAGAATGAATAATATGAATAAGAATGAATAAATAATATGAATTGTATTTTAAAACTATACTATACGTTTGTGTCCGTCAGTAATTGATATCACGGTATTGCCATTCTCAAAACTATCGTAAAGTTTGCTACAATATCAATTTGGTGCGATTGAAACCAGAAAATAATCAATGAAAAAGCCGCGTCTTGCAAATCCAAATTCTATGACAATTAGCAATATTTTATTATTTTTAGTAGAAAATCGTAAAACGTGTATTCATATCATTAAGTTAAATATGATTATGATGTTGCGCAGTGACCTAGGGTATTGTATGTCAGTGCAAGTAATGGTGTACACTTTCCTTAAGCTACTGATCTTAAGTAAACTTGTGTTTTCTCAACACAACAATAGATAATCTCTCATTTCGTTTTGCTTTCGCCTGTATGAAAGCGTTATTAGTTTAATAATAGTACAAATATTCCTAATGGGTCTTTGTATCGGTGACACTTGCAATTTCGCCTCTCTAAAGTTGGGATGGATTTAAAGAAGCCAGGCTGATTGCATTTAGCTGATACTAATAATCCAAATCTCTGAGCTTAATACATGTACTGTATAAACTATACTAGGTTCGAATCCTGGTGGAATAGTTTCGGATTTGAAAGCACTTTATAAGTACTTTAAAATCTATGCATAAAACGAAGATATGTTTTTTTTTATTTCATGCAGGCCAACGGGTAGAAGGCTCACCTGATGAGATACCGCTCACATTGCCAGGCTATAGGCTCGCAAGTGCGTTGCCGGCCTTTAAAGTTTCTTTCTCGGTGTTTACGGTACGTCTACAAAAAATTTACTTAAAGCTCATAAGTTTCTATTTTGTTATTCGCGTACGGAAATCTCTGCTCTTATATTGTAGAGTAACAAAATGTATACTTATCAAAAATACCGCGGATAGCAATCGTTCGTAATTTCAGTCAAAGAAATAGTCCTTATATGTTTTCGTTTAAAGCCCTAGGTAGGTTTCCCTACGCGTTAATATCAAAAATCAAATTCAATTTTATTTTATTCACCTGATTTACTTTTATTATTGACAGTGGTTACATAATTGCATGACAATGACTTGTCAAATCAAGAAAATAATAAAAAAGCGGTGACTGTGCAACAAATTAAAAAGTAATAAAGTTACGACTGCGAGCTTTTTTCTCATAAAAAGAAAGCAAGTCATCTAGTTATGTTTGATGTGATCGTTTTAAATAAACTACTTTAGAAATGAGATTGTGTAAAAGGCGTGTAAATGATTACAATATTTTTTGATGGATACAATTGTATTGGATACAATTGTATTTGTCGATTAATATTATAATAATTATTATAAGTATACAACTTATTGTTTCTTTGACTATTTGTCTTAAAATGTTTAAAATTATGACAATCTACAAAATATAAAGTTAAAGCTTTTATTTGCATACTACACATTCAATAGATGAATTTTGTGTGTTGGAGAGAAAACGTGATAATACAAATCTATGGAAGCGAAAGAGTTTGTTGGTTTGGTACTTTTTTTGTTGTGTATAATCCATTTATTAAAGAAGGTTAAATAACACATACAACGACCAAAATATCATCATTTGAGCATAGTTCAATATGTATCAGTGTTTTCCTTTAACTTACGTATAGGTCACGGGTTAATGGAGGTGTAAAATGGCATATGATTGCACAGATTATTCTTATTACACGGGTTATAGTCAGATATTATGTTACTAAAATTGTGATATTATTAATAACATACTACGATATATCTTTCTAACTAGGCCTGGTTTAAATCCCCTAATACTTCATATACACGCAGAATAAGTTTCAGTAACAGTGTATTCGTCGTTATAATAATTTTAGAATTATTATAACGACCATATCCTAAATGTAGGTACATTTGTTTTCGTTCCGTCTTTGACTGTAAAATTTAGATCCATAGTAAATTACATATAAAATTTTAAACACCACTGTGCAACCTGTCATTAAGACAATAAAAGTGTGTATTCTTCATTTTGACCCTTAACAAGAAAGCGTGGTAATTAGGAAGATGGGTAACCACGGCGGACGCCATTGTCTTTGCTCGCTGAACTATTAGTATTCACATGATAGCCCTGCTGATCTAGATACATTAATGTATACAACGCGATCCATCTGTGGGGTATATCAACTATCATAACCGTGCCAGCAAGGCTGATACAATATTAATTTGAATATGATAGAACCAAAGATAGTTCAAAGTAATAATGTAGCAATCATGCTAAGATTTATTTGTAAAACATCAAAAAAATGTTACTATAACTATTTTTAAATAATATGATATATTCTTGTTTTGGTTTTAATTTATAACGCCAGTTAAAATGCAGTTCACACCTCGAATCTAGGACAGTATCAAATGAGAGTTTGTTTTTACGAAGAAAGTGTTATAAGTGCAATAAAATTATACATTTAAAGTGTTAGGTTGGTTTTATTTAAAACGTAATGAGGTTCCATTTTGATACCTTAAATCTATATAAAGCTTTAAATTATTTCGGTATCGGCACTGATTTAATCTTAGAAGTATGGGTTTAAAACGATGTAAGATTTCAGTTGATATAGAAGGATTTTTCCTATACAGATACATTGAGGTTTTATTTTAAATTGTCTCTGTATTATTATTTATTTTATTATATTTCAACTAATTGTACGTAATTTTTTTTTATTGGCACATAAGTATACCCAAATTAATAAAAAGAAATACATAATTACAAATAAGAAATCGCCAAATTAAAGCAAGTTGCACTATATAATCTCACTTTTGGATTCATAAATGATCCGTAAAACGATGTTTAAAGACACAATTTTGGCTTAATTTATATTAAAAAGGACACAATTCGATTTAAATCGTCTTTAAATAAACCTACTAAGTACTAAACGCCACTAAACACAATTTTTTAAAACCATTCATGAAAGGGTTCGTATTACGTAAAACTATTACCTCACCGCATGAATGAGTGGAGTACGCCGGGCAAACGTACGGATTAAAATAATTTCGTCCGTATACATTAAATTGCCCGCTTTAAGGTTCTGCGTCCGGTTGCACGGAGTGGGGTTGCATGCTTAAAACACTCGCCTGTATACACCGAAGCCACACTTTGTACCAGGCTTTCAGGGTTAAACAAACATGCGGATCGCATTTGCCCTATTTTTACTTGCGTCCGTGCGGGCCATGCCTGCACTGGACAAAGAAGAGCATGGAGCCGTTGGAAACGTCCTTGGTGTTGTAAAACAGTGCTTCGATGGAGACGTCTCGCTGTGCCTTAAGGTGTGATAAGTGATATGTGATTGTGATGTGTTATAACGCGAATTACGCGAGAAATATTTACAATAAATCATTATAAATAATATTAATTTCCTGATGCGCTGTTTATAATACGTAATAATGATAAAATATACCTTTAGAGTCCTTTAAAGATTGCGTATTTCAATACTATACGAAATTGTGATCAAAACAGTTATTCAATATATTAATAATTTATGTATTAAATAGAAAAAGTTTTCTTAATCATAATATATTTTTGCTTGCAGGAGAAAGCCTTGAAGTATGTGGAGACGTTATCATCTGCCCGGGAAATGAATCTGGTTGAAGGAATCACCCTGGTTGGAACTGGGTCTCCCAGGTCTGCGAGAGCCTACGAACCTCTGGCAGATGAACCAAAAGCCAGGGAAGCGCAAGTGGAGTCCAGGCTTGTTGATTCTGCGGCTGACTTCTTGGAGAACCATGTTATCGAATTCCGTTTGCCATCCTCAGCTGTAGAAGGCATGAAACGCTCACTGGATGAAGGTACGAACTATTAAATTATATTTGCATGTGATTAATGTTATTCACTGAGATTATGTACGACTTTTTTCTACGTACGTATAGTAATTGAAACTTGAATTAAAACCGTAAATTAATTAGTAATTATCACGACCAGTTAAGAAGTTTAAAATAAATATATGCAAAAATTCATTATATAAGTAGTTAATTATTATTAAAAATACTTAGGTACTAATTTGAAAAGTTTAAAAATACATATCAACCCTTCGACACATAGTCCGAATAGTTTTTTTACTCTAAAAATAACTTGCTATATTTTTGCTGTAATATATACAAAATAATATCACAAAATAAGAATAAAAATTATGATGATGCACTGTAATTTTACGGAACGCGGAACAAACTGGTCAAGTTCAATGTAATTGTTTGCCATTTTACACTTTATCAATGGATTAGTTTTGTTTACAGCGTTTCAAATTAAGACATTCAATGTTTATTTATTGAATTACCCAATTAAGTTGCCAATTTGTCTTCATTATTTAAATCTATTAAACTACCATAACATTGTATGAAAAAATAGATCCACAGACATAAATTAGAAACAAGTAGTCCTAATAAAATTGCCTGCGAAATAATTTTTTTAAAGAGAACAGAAATTTATAAATCGTTTCACACAAAGGAAACGACTAGATATAAATCAATAAACTAATTCATTTCTTAATTATGCAGATAATATTTCGGATGTCCGCAAATCTCATCATAAACAACTTTTACTTTTAACGTGAGAGTTGTTTTTCGATTAATAATATTACCTGATCGATCACCTTTCACTCATCGTCTAATAATAATTTCTAATAAATATATGTTTTATATTACAAATCATATCTAATATAAATTATTTTTGAAAATAAAGCAGTCGACTGAGCTTTCATTAATTTTTCACTTAGCTCAAGCTCGTAATATTCAAGCATTAAATGTTCAATAGGATTGATGATATTTGCAAATCAGAACTCTCAATTTTATACTTGTTTACTCGAAGGTACTAAGTCGGTAATGTACTAACTTTCATACAATTTGTATCTTGTTAGTACCGTTCCCATTTCCTAACCGGAACCTTTGAACGACTAGCATTACATATAGAGAATTGCTTTTGACCTGCGACAATATTTTTTTGCACGTTATGGCTTTGTTAAACTACACTAGTCTCCAAAGAATAATGAGACAACAAAAAACATTGACTACTTACAAATTACAAAACTACTTAATTATACTTATAAATTGATCAATAAATAAGACATAGTCATTTACATATACATAACATTTATTACTAGCAAAAACACACACACATAAACACACAAAATAACAATAATCAAAGTAATAAAATATAATGAGAGATATAAAAAAAATCCCTTTTCCCATTCGGTTCGTTTCGTTCGTGTGTAATGCGTGTGTGCTGTGGCTGTAATTGGCCCTGGCTTAGCATTATGCTGAGGAGCAGAATGTTCCACAGCGCTGGTCATTCTGCCAGAGACCACAGCAGCTAGTTAGATGAATAAATAAGGATATGTTAATCAGATGAAGCCTTATCAATAGTAAAAGTATACATAAAAAGTTGTATCCTAAGATTCTAAGACAAGTTTCCTTCCGCGAAAGAGAAACTATTTATTAGAAACTTGATTGTACGCTTATGAAAAACTGGGTTGGTTATTTTTATTGATATAAACGCAAACATGTGTTAAGTAAAGAAATATATATTTACATATATTTCTTTATATGTAAATATATATTTCTTTACTTAACACATGTAAAATGTAAAGAGTAAAAAGGCTTGGTAACATATTTATAATATGTAAGTGATCTATTAAATTTTAAAACGAAAGCTTCGAATAATAAGCAAACATTTAACTATTCACCACTTGAGATACTTTTTAAACAATTTATTAACAACTGCTGGTTACTTAAGTAGTGTACACCAAGCTTTCATTCATCTTCACAAACCATAATAATATATATTGTCATGATTGATATGAAATCAATAACATAATTTCTTAATTATTTAATCAAAAGATGAAAATAATTAAGAAATGATCAAAAGATCATTTAAAAAAAGAATTTAATATGTTAAAATATGTCTAATTTTTTGTGAAAAATTACAAACAAACCTAAGAAAATAAATCATATCGTAAACGGTAAAACACAGATTCAGACACGCTTGTCCTAAATTCCATAAATTTAAATATTTTTATAGCCATCAATATGAAATTCGCAAACAATTAAACGCACATATTGAATACACAATTTTGCGACGTTACGCATACAAAATCATAGCCTAGAAATAACTGGTCGTGGAATTTGGAGCCATTCATTCACTTTCCTTATGGTGGCATCCTACTTAGAAATGTAAATTTCTTCTATTTGACCTTCCTTATTTTTTAGACGATAACCTTAATTTTAACATTTCTTGCGGTAATAAAATTATAAAGCAAGATATCCTTATATAATAGGTATATCTGATTTCGGTTGTCCGTATTATCTTGGATAATTTCTGGTAATTATTTTATGGAGTAGAACAAGTTTCATTATATAAAGTAATTAATAACTAAATACTTTAGGTATTTTTTTTAAGAATTAACTTTAGGAACAAACGCTTTTCTCAGGAGGTCTTAAATTTTAGAGAAGCAAACTTTTGTAACAAATATAAAGTAACTTGCTTTTAAAACTAAATATCAACAAAGCACAGGCTTAAACCTCGTGGAGAATTTTACATGAAGTTTAGTCAACTATTAAATTCTGATAACTACTTTCTAATTCAACTTCATAAACGTTTCAGCTCGTGGCAAAAAGAAGAAGTTGAAGCAGCTCATCCCTCTTCTTGCCATCGCTAAGCTCAAGATCTTGGCTCTCATCCCTCTCTTCCTTGGAATAATCGCATTCGCCGCCGCCAAGGCCGTCCTTCTTGCCAAGATTTCGCTCCTTGTTGCCGGAATCATTGCCCTGAAGAAACTCCTGGCCAGTAAACATCATGAGACTAGCTACGAAGTTGTAGCTCATCCACATCATGAAGAGCACTACCCAAGCAGTGGCCATGGATGGGGCAGAACAATCGATGAAGCTCAAGACTTAGCGTATTCGGGCCATGTCAAATCTGATTAAGTTCGACAAGGACCTATACTCGATCCACATTTATTTGTAAAGTACACAGATGGAATTACGACGTGAACGAGCGAAATGACTTATTTATTTATAGATTTAAGGTTATTTAACTATTTATTGTTAAGCTCTTTGTAAGAGCGTGGCGAAGTTCGCTACAGTTGTTTCGTTTTCAATAATATGTTCTGAATTTGTATGATCCCCTGTTATACTATATTAGTATATTTTTATACCCTATACGGTATCCGTATTTGTGTATTTGTTTTTTACAAATATTGATACTTACTATATCTTATTTCTATAGCTATTATGTGATCTAGTCCTTTAAGCCCTTAGATAGTCCTAATATTATCATGTATATATTATATTATACGTGCTCATAGATATTTTAAAACTCTATTTATATGTTGTAAATATTGTATATACTTATGTTTATTTAACGTTTTACCTCCAATCGTCCGAATTTATATTGTATATCATACTATGTAAATACAATATCTCTTATTATTCTATACACATATATATACTCATTCTTTAATATTTATATTTTATGTAAACATTATATATATAATACCTTTTCTCTCAATTTAAACATGCAACCTCTCAAACGCCAAAGGAGAAGTTAATATATAACTATTATATTTCATGTACAAAAATTAATATTTATACATGTCCACTATATATTGTTAACATGACAAATTCGTACAAATAAAGAACTGAAGTTAATTTTTGTTATTTTTCTCGCACTTACAACATTTTTTTGGGATTGTTATTTTGTTGCTATTTGGAACAAAATATTCCAATTTATTATAGCGGCTTTTTAAATTGTAAAGAAATAAATATTCATCCATTTTAAAGCTCTGTATAAAGTTACTATTATATTATACTAGCTAAACTAAAGGTAAAAGTAAAAGGTTTTTTCCTCAAACCTAACGGATACTCGACTATTCTCACCACTGCACTGGTCGGTCCGTTGGTCCTAGTAATTTATGTCGAGAGCTTGTGTATATACTAAACACTTCGTGAGCATAATTAAACAACAAAACATAGTTATCTTCTTCTGTTTATGACAATATAATTTTAATACTGTTAACGTAACGTTGCGATTCAAGAAGATTATTCGGCTCCGTTCATCATAGACATTTGTGATATCAACTAGATAAAGGCTCATCTAACTGTATTTTTTTCAAAGAATAGACTAAAGATTCAAGTGTAAAACCTTTTTTCGGTCTATGGAGTCTATGAAGTTACTAAACCCATTAAAATTACCACGATTCTAAAATCTACGTACAATAATGTTCGATAATGAAACAGAATCCGGCGTCTCACATACCAAAAATAAATACTGAATGAGTTGGTTTAAATGACCGATGAAGTTACTACAAATTACTACTACTAACTCCGATGGTATATTAAGGGTCATAAATAGTATTGACTACTGTAGTGCTTCTATCCCTACACCCATCAGCAGGCAAAGGCTATATACACTTGTATGGTTGTAGCCGTGCGCGTTGAGCCCTGCTTATCTCGCCAGCTAATCTCGAGTGCTTAATATTTTATAATTACATTAAATGCTTAGGTCTAAGTAACGGATTTTGTATGTATTTTCTTGGTTAAAGCAACTTGCAATGTCACCCAGTTGTCAGGTCGTAACATGTGCGCATCTCCATACATATCCACAGACTTGTTATGAGTGAGGAAATAGTCACGGTGACAAAAGTAACCCGTGCGCACTAGCCTTAGAGTCCGTATCAGAGTCCATACGTTTTTTATAGTTCGAAATAGTATTGATTTTGAACCTTACCCTCAGAGCCACTGTATTTAAAACGTTACGCAAAATATCCGATCAATTTTTTTTTTACTTCTCGATTTAAGGGAAGATGCAGTCTCTTTCTTATTTAACTATACCATCATTATATTGATATTGTTTGGCTTTGGTTGTAAAGAAATTTATATATTTGTTATTACAAAATACTCCTGTAAGCTGAGAAAAATTCGACAAAACAAATAAAATGAATAAATCATTACGATTTCTTGCTGATAAATGATATCAAAGTTACAAAAATATAATACAATAAAAAAAATGTTTTCAACACACTAAACAACTCGAGAGACATGAATTATTAATACATGTATGACTGTTTGTTAGTACTAGCTGTACTAACAAACAGTCAAACATTTATACTAAAAAAAGCTGAAAATTATGACTAAATTATTAGTATAATTATATAATTATTATTCTAAGGGTCTGTTTAACAATGTATGGATAAAGTACCAAATAGCTATGCAACACATAAATTATTTGGAAGATAAATTGTGCTATTTGACATTCATCGGACTCATAACTTATGATGGACTTTATGTGACGAATAGCGTTATCTGACAGTCGTGAAACGCAACAATAGTGTTTATCCTACCAATAAGTAATAAATAGCTAATTTGGAACTTATGTAGAACTTATCTTCGGATATTGTGAAACAGACCCTAAGTCCATATATCAATTGACCTGTCATCTTATTCCAAAAATGCATAATTTTTAAGTATACATTTAAAGACGTAGTCATAGTTTAAAAATAACAAATATTTAACCTGTAACTATTACACCACTTACACCTTACATTACAACTTTCTTTGTTTGGGAGTCACGTTTGAATGTAAGGTGACTATGATTTATTACAAGCTGTTTTTTTTTAATTATTTTTTTTTATTATGCTTCCCCAAAATCAGTTTTATACTAAATTTGTTACTTCGATAGCGATTGAGATATTATACACTTCTTTTTTATAGAAGGCAAACGGGCAGGGAGCTCACCGAATGTTAAGTGATACCACCGCCGATGGACACTCTCAACGCAAAAGGGGCGTGTGCGTTGTCGGCCTTTTAAAACATAGTACGTTGAGTATTCTTCAAGAACTTGGGTATTCATTTGAAGTACCACTTTTATTATTCACTTTCTTATTTTTATTCTTTCTTGACACTAGCTTTGTCTGTGAGGTACGATTACTTTTGGCAGCATTTATACTATTAGGATTCTTATCATATTTGCAAATAATATATGATTTACAGTAAATATTTAAAAAAAAAGACGCATAGTAAAGATATTTTAAATTGGCATCAGATAGGACAGGAGTCACAGTCAAACATATTTTTTTAATGAATAAGATCGTATACTCGAGTTTGTAAGTTTATACTATAAAATTCCATATATATGCCACTTACAAAAGCTATTTTCTTATAATATAGATAAAAAATACTGTACTATATTGTGGCCCTGTCAAGGCTATGAACCATAATCACAAACAATAAAGAAGAATAAAACCTATTCGGTCGAAAAACATTTATTAACCATTAAAAAGAAATATTATAAAAATATAAATTTACATAATGTGGTGTCACCCTACTATAAACGGAATCATGCGCGGGCGCACTGTGGGTGCATCAACAATGCGCTCATTTGTACGACCTCGTAATAACCTGAAAATATTAACACGTAGAGATTCGTAATAATGAAAGTAGCAAACGTTGCTCGAATTTTTTCATCTTGAATATTTTTTCATAGTCATAGTTTGATATTTGAAAACTCGCGTTACAAGAACTTGCTAAAGTTACAAAATATGTTTTCCCAAAGAACTCTTAAACATTCTTACTATAAATTAAAATCAAAATATTTTATCTATTCTCCTATTGTTTTTATGTAAATATCGACTTTTGCACTAATTTAACGAATGTACTCTTTGTTCCAGGTGAAAAATAATTTAAATCCAGACAACCCTGTGTAATTGACCAATTAGCGAATTATTATTCAAAAAGGGTTTATGTAATTATAAACTCATGATTAATTCCAAGCGTAAAGAAAACAGTTTTCCTCGACTATGTTCGCGAAATATATATCTATGGATTATATTTGCGTTAGAACGCATTAAATTTAATTCATATCACACAAATATACAGTATTTATAATATTCTTTCCCTACATAGTAATAAGAATGATAAAAAACGGATAAATAAAAAACTAAAACAAATTTAAAAGTTTTAGCTCCTGAGGCAGTGTACCATTAATGCTAGCAGCATTTCCTCGCTGTATTGCGATACTTATTCGTTGGGCGAGAAAAGCACCAGCTCTGGGGTAATCGGTACTACCTAGCAGGTGCAACTTAAATCTTTAATTAAATAGGTTATTACTGCATTTTATTAGACAAAAGAAAAAGTATAAATAATACACAGGTTTTTAGGGTACCTTTATAAATAACTTTTATAAACCTTAACATAACCTTTACATTTAAATAACATTACATTAAAATAACCTTTATAAATAGGAACTTCTTTGAACTAAATTATTATAAAATATAATATAATTATTTAGTGATTTTACACTATGGGGAACATTTTCATATTCGTTTTGTTCGGTTGTACGATGTTCTGGTTGTTAATTTAAAAACCATTAACAATCAAAGCGATCCGACTTTTCAATTACAATTAACCACTGTACTGAAGACACCTAATTAAGTGATACGTGAAGCTTTTTAAGGAAGTCAGGTTTCACCGTTACGTACATCATTATAGAGATTTCCCTACGTTTAGACATTCAGCGTGTGCCCAGAGGCGATCCTCTAAACATCTTGAATCACATGCAACTTTAACCCTTTCTGTATACGAAATAGGGGATATTTTACTGTCAATAATACTCATTGAATATGACAATGAGCTCTCTCCGAGTCATTGTTTGAAGTGTCAATAGATGACCACAGATGGAATTTAGCTTAGCGTGAAAATACGATAACTTTACATTCGTGTAAGACTTCTTATAACTTGTCTTATAGCAATATTATTTACATCACTTAACATGTGCTAGATATTAAATTATAAGAAAATACCGATATATTAACCTACATAAATTTTAACCACTACCTTGGTCCTTGAGGAAGACTATATACTTACTTCCGAATAAATGAAGGTAAGCCGGACGTGTGACATAACAAAAAGGCCTCACAATTATGCATCTATTTCGTCAAACAAATTTTTCATTAGCTTTCCGTGCTAGAGAGATTTAAATTTTTCTGTCTAAAACGTGCCGATTGTGCACGATACAGTTCTTGTTCGTATTTGGGGAAATCTATGTATAATTGCGTGCATAAAAAGGTAAATGTGCTCAGCACGAGTTTGAACTCACGACCCCTGAGGTTAAGAATCCAACGCTTAACACTATAATTACTATGAAAACAGGCACACATTAAATATTCCTCCAATCATGAAATAATCACCTAACAACGACATCGACACAATAAGTACGCTACAACCGTGCGACATAAAAATTTAACACCAGACAATCGGTCCAAATTCGATTTCCAAATAATCAATCTACATTCCATCAATAATATGACAATTTGTATTCTATGGAAATAATTTAACAGTTTATAGTCATATCACTGGAGCGAAAGTACTTGGGCACATCTTGAATAGAAACAGCGAAATCATGCCTTTAAGTTTAACTTTTATTTTCACTATTGCTTAATATGGATTGCTTGATTTTTGTCATATCCGCAATTTCAGGATTAATAGGTGTATTTTGAGTAAAATCTAATTAACTTTGTGCGTTTCATAAAACGAATATTGTAACGTAATTTATCAAACTATAGTTAAAGCTTAGTCTTCGTTGACGCTGTTGTCGTCTTCATTTTATACATTATGGAGTAATTTATTTATCTGTGGTATCATACTTTTTATAGTTTGCTAGTTGCCAATTACATATGAACATGTAAATTATGAGACACGATACACTGCTAAAAATAGCTTATCATTAATTATTTGAATAATTTTAAAAGTAAATTCTTGTCTTTAAACTTTTATTTAATCATTGTACTTGCGTCGGAGTTCCATCATTCCCCAAGGGATACCAAAGGAAGGCGCCAAGCACTTGACCCAGCTACCTATTAAGAAAAATAATTCATGTCACAGACGCACTTAAGACAGACCAGTCCATTCGAGGACATTATACCCTATGAGTGTGTTTATAATTTCGTTACAAACCAAAGGGCTTTTAAAACCCGTCTATGTAGACATTGCATTAGTTGGACATCACCAAATTGAACCTTCAAGCAAAGATGAAAGAAGTAGGAATCTCATTCATTTTGGAAGTCGCTTAAATAACATCCACGCACATCCATTAACATTCGAAACCTACTTAAAATACTATTTTATATACCGTAAAATAATTAGCATGCTGATGTGAATATCCGGTCATTGAGTGATGGCGAATCAAACCGGAGACAGAATTGTTTCGCAACACTTTTTATTTAAGTTAGGCCTATGTGTGAAATTATCACGGGTATTTGTGTTCAGAAGCCCCGTATACCGTAACCTTGATTGAAATCTTTTGAAATTGAAAACTTTTCATTATCGCAAAATGTAGAACAAGAAATGGTTTAATACTTTTCAGACGTGGTGGCTCCCGTTCGTTCTATTTTTGAAAATCGCCATTATTACATAATAATCTAAAAATACAAGCAAGGAGGCAGTTCCATTTCATCTTCATAATTAAAATTTATGCATTAATTTATTTATTAATTACGATTGAAATTCAATGAAAATCATATTAATATTATCAAGGATGGCAAACACTTGGGTTTATTTATTAGGTTATTATATGGCTTATTAATACTTTGAAAATATTTTTACTAATATCCAATATAATAGATATTTAGTTAATGTTTTAACTTTTAGATGTACCTACGCTATAACATCCTCCAGCTTTAACTGTAGTGTCAATGGAAAGACAAAACAATGTTTAATAACAGATTGATTAGACACAATTTTTTATGTGTATTAAGTATCTTGTTCTCAGGTGTGTACTGTTATCTAAAATTAATTACCAAGCAGCAAAATTTGCAGAACCCTAAAAAGAGAATCCATCATCATTTTAACGAATTTGTGTCGTAATTAAAATCTAATTACCGTAAATTCACTCTCGTAACTTTTGAGAAAAGCTTATTACGTAAGATTGCGTTTCATATTTTTATATCACAATTTTTTTTTTAATTTTATCGAATATTTAGTGGAATGCCGGACACATTTTCCTTTAGGAAACTATGTTAAAAGTCTCAATAAGGTTGGTATTTCAATAAGCTTCCTATGCGTACTGATCTGAATCAAGTCATTTTCGCCTGAAATAAAACTGAAGGTTTATACACCAGGTGCGTAAACTAGGCCTCGAAAGTAGGATACAAGGTATTTTCAAAACCCTTTGATATTTCCAATATACAATAAACAAAACGAAATATAAGCTTGGACAATTAAAAATAATGTGACACGTGTACGACTGTCAAATAAAGATAAATAAAAATATATTATTTAGATAAAAAAGTGAAAGAACACCGATTTACTTTTATTAATGAGAACTGTTAATTATATTCCACTTATTAAACATGCAAGTAATTTGTAATGTTCATTACATTAAAGCATTTTCCCCAAACTTTAACATTTTTTTTAATTATAATTAACCTTTGATTAACCGACATTGTTTTATACAAGAGTTTCACACGTCCATTGTTAAAGAAAGAGTTTTTAATAATTACTAATTACTTTACACTATTTTTCACGTGTAAACGAAAGTAGAAATAAAATAAAAGTAGATATTTCTATAAATATTTGATGGTGTATTGTTTACTCGTGTTGTACAAATAATTATAGCATTTTTCTTGTTAAAATATCTCTTTTTATTGTAAATATATTCGAAACAATATTTTATATATAACTTTAATTATAAACGACAAAAATTACATTATAAACAGAAAATAGCCATATTCGTAATAATTAGTAAATGTGAGCTTTTTTATACTTTTAATTATTACCTAAACATAGAAGAGATTTACAATCCTATATATTTTTAATCATACAATTTCCTAATATTTCGATTTGTTACCTACCATTATGTGCTAGAAGATGTTGAAATAAAAATAATTATCTATCTATTAAGTCTTTATAAACAAACTCTCTTTCTAAAATAAAACTAATTAAGGGCTTATCGATAAATTGTACATAAAACCCTGGTGGTATAGGTATACTATCTTGGATAAGTCTAACAAAACTCCGAATCCATAAAGATCTAACCGAAATGAATATATTATTTCCATCACTTCATATTCAGGTTATCAATAGAAGAGATCAAACCAAATTACTAATTATAATTCAAGTACAAGGTAACCACACTGAATTGAATCTTAACCAAAAAAACTCGCCGCAAATAATTTCTATGCGTACCATAAAAAAGAAATCCCACCTTCACACATCATTAAAACTAACGCTCACATCTTAATACCTAGTTAACTTAAGCATAATTTCGTCACATGCCGTGACATATGAAGATAAAAGGAGGGGGAGTTGGAATAAAACTGTATGTGTTCCTTGAGTGTTTGACAATTGTTCGTACGCTGGTAAAATGAAAGCATTCGTCTTTCTATGCGTTGTGGCGGCGGCGGCCGCGATGCCGACAAAAGAAGATGGGGTCATGGAGAAGTTTGTCTCAACGCTGCGAGACTGTGTGGATACGGATACCATGCTGTGTTTAAAGGTGTGCAGTGAAGTGATGTGAAGTGTTTTAAAAACGTGCCAAATGTTCTTGAGGAACGCCTCGTTACTAAAATTAGGTCGTCCTCAAAAAGTTTGAATGTCCTAACATTTTTGATATGGAATTTTTTCAAATCTATCTAACGATATTTTGCGATATTGATAACCGGGATTAACATTTTTTACGTTTGGCACGTTTTTATACTAATTATTTTTAAAAGTTTCTGCGGTAGGGTTTTTGTGGGAGTACATGGGATAGTTTAGAATAAAAACATCGCTAAAGTGTTGAAAACACAAATAGTTCGGTTTTGACTTATTCAATCTTTAAAAAAAATTACTTTAGAGATTATGGTCATAAAATTTTCATATTCATTAGGTAAAAGGAAGTTTAGAGTTTGGCCCACTAGCAGACTTCGTATGCTGCTGTTAAAGTACTTTAAACATTTGTTCGTGTCAATAAACTTCACTTTATCTTCTTTTTTGTTATGAATATGTTAGGTACAAAAAACTCAATAGGTTTGGTTGTTATTAAAACTTATATTTTGATTTAAAAGAGCTGTAACAACTTCCACTGTGTTTAAGATTCTTGCGATCCTAATAAATAAATACTCTTTTAATTGTTATTAACCATCCACTTCTAGCTAGATAGAAAAACAAATTGAATAATGTTTATTATGTTTTGATCTACAATATCGATACTTTTCTCAGGAAAAAGCGATGAAATTCACGGAAAACTTGGCTGTGGCCAAAGAGCTGAGTTTGGTAGATGGTGTTAACTTCGCCAGGACCGGTTCACCAAGGTCAGCCAGGAGCTACGATCCTTTACCCGATGAACCCAAAGCCAGGGAACTTCAGATGGAAGAGAGGATAATGGACAACGTTGTGGACTTCCTGGACAGCCACGTTCTACAGCTGAGAATGCCTAAAGCTTTCACAGAAGATAACTCGATTGAAGAAGAAGGTAAGTTCTTAGTTAATTTTAACTCAATACAGAAAATGTTAAGTTTCAGAAAAAAATACAGAACTAATTTTAAATAATAATTTGATTGATTTAAAGATTTAAATCTAGCGCAAATTATTATTCGTATGCTTATAATATATTTATTTTACTACTTAAGAGAATAGTTTTATAACATTAGGTAAAACTTTTTGTAAGATAAGTAAACCGGATTTGGAGTCCGGCCAATAACTGCACTCGGCTCGATGCAACATAGTTACAAATTTTCTAAAAGAAACCCTAAATATTTATTATGGCGATATAAATTGAGAATTCTCATACAAAATAATAACTAAAATTAAACATATTCAATGTATAAATTATGGATATTTCATGTCTGGTACTGGTTATGACTTGTAACCGTTAGGTTCTTTGTCAAAATAATAATTCGTCATGCTATGTTCGATAGTTTGACCTTACGTTTCTATGCTAAGCTTCACACATTTCTGTTTCGAATAAGCAATATGTGTGTTACATTGTCGATACAAGCTTAGGTACTTAGTATTCGAAATATTATAGACCGATGTAGTGGTTAAAATATTCCACCGTATATATTAAAGTTTTAAAACACGGGGCTTGAACTCTTCAACGTGATACTACGGTCGTGTCAGGAGAGCATAAACGGCCTGTCTCAATAGAGGTTAGGCATCGGCAAATCTTTGCATACAAGTTGATTATTGAGGTTATTCTACAAATTTAAAAACGTTGCGTTGCTGTGATGACTTAATGAAACCAGTTAAACATTTTTTCTATTCACCAGGTCGTGGCAAGAAGAAGAAGAAGTTGAAGAAGCTCCTCCCCATCCTTGCTCTCATCAAACTGAAGTTAACTGCTCTGATCCCTCTCTTCTTGGGTATCATTGCTTTCGCCGTATTCAAGGCTTACCTCCTCGGAAAGGTTGCATTCATCGCTGCTGCCTTCGGAGCCCTGAAGAAACTTCTTGATTCAAAGAACAGCAAGAGCAGTGGCTGGTCAGAACCACCTCATGAAGAGCATGGCTGGGAAAGCGGTGGTGGTGGCGGCGGTTGGGGAAGGTCCCAGGACGCCCAAAACATGGCGTATGGAGGCCACATTAAACAAGCATAAGGCCTAAAAAATCGTACCTCAAGATGTCAAGTGTCAATTTGACAGTTGACAACGTCAAGTTTCTTCGTACAAGTCGTTAAACGAATTACTGTAATGTACAGGTATCCGAAAAACTTATCTCAGAGGTGCGCTTAATTCGGCAATTAATTTATTATTTAATCAAAGAGGTTATTTATTATCGACCACCGTGTATTGTGATTGTATGTTTGTGTGAATGCCACAGTATCGATGTTTTTGAATATCATTATGGTTATTGCTTTAATTTAAATCTGTATTATTTTGTCTTCATGTATATTTATCATATTTTGTGTAGTTCATAACTATCAACTTCCTTGTTTTTTCTTTATATCATTTTTATACATACATATAGCATTATATCTTACTGTATATATGTTTTTCGTAGTTTATGTAAGTTAATTTTTACTAAGCATACAATAATATTTACCAAATATTTTAAGTTACCCAAAGAAATATTGTTCATACTTATTTATTTTATATTTTCATGTATTTATTTTTATAAATCGCAGTATGGTTGAGTGTAACGAGTCATATTTAATATTTAAAACGAATTATTTATGATTACGTTAAGTTAAATTATTATTTTGCGATGGATCCTCGTGAAATTAAATGTCTACAAATTATTATTTTTTTTATTCATAACCTAACCCATATTTTATTTCAACTCAGCAAAAAGTACATTTTGTATTGATTGAAATCAGCATTTAAGGGAATTTGTTTATATTTGTATATTAGTGAAGGTATACAACATTTAGGTTTAGAAACAAATACTAATACCAAATATTTCAATTACAAGCTAACCATACATAATACAACCATAGGGTTTATCTCAAGAAGCTCACGACAAAAACAATAGCCTTCAGAAAAACTTGTGGGAACATTGTTAAGAGAAAGTTAGAGATGAAATTGGGATCTTGGGAAAGGTCAAAGTTATTGTATATAATGAAATAATAACATGCATTCAGTATTATTCCACCAAACGTTCAACACAATAATTGTATAATTTTAATTTAATTATAACGTAGAATCATTAGACTGAATAGATTTTATCTAAAACTTTCATAGTTTTCACTTTATATTTACGCAACACTTAATTTTATAAAACATTTTTTATATATAAGTAAATAGGACACCATACGTATATACTTTCGCTGTTATGTAAATTCACGTATGATATAAGCGGATGTTAAAAACTTTCATTTTAAGTAAATGATTTTTTTGTTACGCAATGTTGAAAGCATTTTGGCTCTGGTTATATCCTGTATTGATGAATGTGCTTTGCACGTTTCGTAAATATATCTTTATTTTATAAACACTAAGTAACATTTTTGAAGATATGTTAAAATATTAAAGATATTCATTGTATTGTAAAATGTAAGATAATTTCATGGAAACTCAGAGGAAAACGCGTCCTACGCGGGATGCGTTATTAGGAATATACATGGCTGACCTAATACGCTGTGTGTGGTCAATGGTATTTAGCGGGTTCCAGTGTAGATATATTCTATAGAATACATAGGTATATTTTAATAGCAGTGTCGAAGGTTCGATCCCCGGCATGTATGGACTTTATATGTGCGCATTTAACACTCGCTCGAACGCTGAAGAAAAACATCGGCGTGTTAGGCACAACAGGTTGATCACATACTTCCCTACTACTACAAAAAATAAATGGTCACAAAACAGATACAGATATCTGCCCAGACCTTAAAGTTTATTGTGTTTTTTTTAATATTCAATAGAACTTGTATATATTATATGATATTATACAAAAGATAATGTTGAGTGTGTAATGATAAGGCAAATACACTGCCAGAACTTTTCTAAGAACATTCATAATAATAATAATACTATATTTCAAGAATAATACAATTTTCCCTTAATGGCTCTCTAACATTTTGACTTTCCTTTTTTTTCTAAAATATTTTAAAACATAAACAATTATTCACACACTATTATCCGGGCGTCCAACCCGCCCAACACTTTCGCTAGAAATTGTTTTTCAAATGAACTAAAACATTTGTAACCGACTTTAGTTTAATAAAAGAAATAATTTTCTGAATGAATTTAATAATATGTATTAAATACTTCAATAATAAGAAAACTGCTAATCATTATAATTAATGATCAGTGAGCTCTCACTGAGAAGTGAAAATTGTGTGTGAAAATAGCGAAACTAGTGACTTTGACCACACAAATAAAATCTCGTGATTTTCGTAAATTCCCAATAAAGCCTCTATTTTGTTTATTTCTAGTATATCATAGAGTCTTAAGAACTAACGTAAGTTTAACCAAACTATAAATATAAAAAAGGTAATCGCTTATATCACGATTAAGACTAGTACTTAAAAGTTTGCACTTCATTGTACTAATTTTAACTTTCTCTTAGCGCGGGTTGCCTAGAAGAGATAATAAGGCCGTTCGTTACACTCAGCCTCTAGATTGTAGAAGTGTGAATGTATCAAAAAGGTGTAAATAACAGACTCCTATTAATTCTTACATTAAACCATTTAACAGTTATTTCACTGAACATCTTTGATGTCTTAATTGTTAGGTATATTAAATATTAGAAATGAGTATAGCCTATGTTACACATAGATCATGAAACATTCATATGGTGAATTTTCGAAACACAAATCGGTATTCTCTATATAATATTAGTATAAGATAAAAGTAATCTTGCAAGTGAAGTTCAATGATATCATGTCATGTAACAGCTCCACGTAACTAAGAAATAGCCACATCCGTCTATAATTTATCGACCTACAAATACGTGTTGACGATTGTGACCCTTATTAAGACGAGTTAAGATCGTAAATATCGTGAGGGTGTCGAGGCCTAAGAAATTTGTGTAAGGTTCATTGTAATGTCCGCAAAACGGAACGAAAGTTCGTAACGCCGCACCCAAGATGCGTGGAAGTTGTGACACACTGGGTCAATTTTTTTGAATATTTCTCGACTTAAATGAGTAAAAGTTTACTAACGTATAATGTAAAAAACTTATGATATTTATTAAGAACAAAAGGCTGGGAGGTGCGCGTTTTAAGTAAGTAAGTTCCTCCCTTTGCCCTTAAACTCTGCACAGCCCAAAGGCTTTAGGCCTCTCTTATATGTACTGGAAATCTATATATTTTTAAAGATATTAATACAATTTTGATACCAAAATACAGGGTATGGTTAATAGTACTAAGCGGGTTTCAGTGTAGAAGGTTTTAGTATTATATAGAAGCAGATAGTTCTAAGTGCAGTGTTGGCCTAGCGTGCAACTCTCGTCCCTGAGGTCGAAGGGATCGAGCCCGGCTTCACCAATGGACATTCTGTGTAGGTGGACTCGCTCGTTCGGTAAAGGAAAACATCAGCTGAGTCAAGCACAGAAGCCTAATGACCACAGCTAAATGATCACGAAATAGATACAGAAGTCTGAAGACCGAAAAAGGTTGCAGCGCAATTTTTTGAAAAAAATCCAAACAACTTTTATAGAGACGACAGTACAGAAGAAAATATTACAATTTTGATATCATTAATGTAATACTAAGAAGTTTTTAGATCTACTGTATTTAACTATGCAATTTGAACTTTAAATTACTCTCTTATCTTAATATTTTTTTAGTTCTTCGCGTCACGAGATAATTCATTAAGCTTCCTCAGTCCCTTTCACTTTCAAAACATTTCTAACACTTAAAACGCGACAGTTTCACCTAATGTGTATCATAAGTACCGTTGCGTCAAGGTCACAGTTCTCGATGGCCAGTGGCAGTGACTCATCAGCTTTCTCAATACCGCTTCCTAAGGGTGTGGCCCTCTAGATTTATGGTCCCTATTGGGGTCAAGCCGCATACCATGATGGTATGAGGGTGGGATGACCAGTCCTGTCAAAAGGCAATTAGGATCACGTCGGTCAACTTTCAGTAGATAATGAAGCGGCTTGATTTAGATGGGATGAATTGGCTGCTCCGGTGGTCTCTTGGATTTAATTAAAATATGTTTTGTTAAGATACTAAGGATAACTTTTAAATATTACTAAATACAGTACTATTAATATATTTTTGACGTAAGCTGTAGGTACCAATTGTCATGTACTATAATATATAGCAAGAGATATGCGATTTTTACTATGCAGAAAAACTAATTTCTACTTTACTTTAATTATTATATAAGCTGGCCGGAATGGCTAAAAATAGAATAAACATATATTTTCCTTGACTTCTTCAAGTTCATAGCCAAGTCGGCCGTGAATCATTATAAAACGATTAAGTAATTGAAGTCAAGTCTGAATTGTTACATCAGTTACGTGCATTCAGTGAAAGTGGTGTAGAATTCGCAGGCGAAACGGGGTCATTTGAATTAGCTATAGAATTTTGAGTATAGTCCTGCTATGTAACATTTATTTAGTTAAAACAAAACATGTTAGGCATTTAAATGAATAGTAGCAATAGGCTTATACATGGCAACATTGATTTATGTCATGTATGGAAAGCTGATGACCAGTTACCAAAGGACTTATGTAGTCCTATTATAGGCACCTGAATCTTACAAAGATGGTCTATACCTGCAGCATGTAAACCCGTACAATGCAATATTGTAAAGCCAAATAAACTTTATTATTATTGTTGTTGGCTTTGGCTAGCCCAGGATGAATTGATAATCCTGGTCATCACCTTCTCTTGACCATTTCTCGCTTACCACGATTGCTGAAAAGCGCTTAAAATATCTAATTATGTAATATTAATTTATTAATATTATACTACTTTTGTGTGAGTATCCATTAAAGGATTCTTGTTTAACTATTGAAATATATTGAAATGTCTACAGTTTAGTATACCTAAGATAATGACTACTACTATTTATATATTTTCCAGTGAAAAGAAAATAGATTATTTATTTTAAACTAATAATTAATTAAGATGTGTGAGCACATTTTTTTGTATTTCAAACGGTGTCATATTAAAGTCCCGTTACGTAATTGGGGACAATGGGACTAACAGTGTTGATCAGTTTTCCGTACTAACTATCCCTAATTTTGTGTTGTCGGAATTCAAGATTAGGTTGTACGCCATGATTATGTTATATAATTTGGCTTAAAACTACTCGTAGACTAATGAATGTTGCATCTTTTTGATCAAAACGATATTCAATAAAAAATAATATACGATAAAGTAAATTATGTAGAAATGTTCAAAAAATAATTCTGTTATGGTCTGAAATGCTTCGCTATGTTCTATACGTTTTAAGTCCTCATGAAGTTGTAATGTAATGTTGCCTAGTGCATTCAACGTTCAATGCCTGGCTGTGAGCTTCCGTCAATGTGTGCATTTAATACTTACTCGTACGAAGGAAAACATCGTAAGGCATGTTTTATGCGTGTGTCAGGCATAGAAGGCGCATCAGTAGCACCTAAAAAGGTCTGGGCTACAGATTTCTGTAACTGTTAAGTGATCATTTGTTTTTACTAATCGCCACTGGTTTTTTTTATACCGATGCCCTAATCAGCAATATTTTACAGTACACATTGTATTACATAGAACTAAACGTTGTCACAGCTATACCGCTCAAATAAATGAAAGTGAAAAGACAAGATTCTCTCCGATAATCGAATTTCTGTACCTGTGTCACACTTGACATTTCACTGGTAAAAGGTCACCAGAGAAATTTTTATTCACATACCGCTATGTTATATACATAATATAATTTTTTTTTAATGAAACACATTACAATTTTAACCACGAGTTGGCAGCTAGGTGAGGGGTACCGGGTTCGATTCCCGGTTCGAGGGAAAGTTTTAATTTAATTTAAATTTGTTCTCGGCCTTTGGGAGGGTTGTGCGGTACTGCTTAAACTGTACATGGAGGAAACGATCGAATTTCTAAAGACAAGCACGAATTATAAAAAATCCTATACTTGACGCTGGCTAATGCACAAATCGTGTCAGAGCCATAAAAAAAAACACGAGTATATTGAAATTGATAGCTTTCCTAGGTTATTGCAACCGACCAATGTATGAGAATTTATTAATGTTACGATATTATGGGCAATACCAAAATTCAAATTAGAGGTCGAGTATATAATGCCCTGTATTTCATACTGTAATATAGTAATAAATTGTTATAAATAGATAAGGAAGTAATCGTTATGTTTTATAAATAACCATTACCCGGACCAAACAGAAAATAGCAGTTTAAAATTTTTTTAATGTTTGCGAAAAATCGGGCAGAAAGCAGGCACATTATCTATTATGCCTGCCGGAACGAATGCTGTTCTGTACGATTTCACTTACGATAGCTTCCTAATCTTGCATACTATAAGCTGTACCTAAAGGGTCTTTTTGAATCATATTAGCATAATTATATTTTTAAAAGGCTTAATGATGGCTCTGTGGTCTTCGTAAGTAATGCTTAAAGAACATATCCCGAAGTTCTTGCGCTTCTACGGAATTATTTATGAGACAGAAACTCAAGATCAAGTGATCACTACAGTAAATCCGCTTTAGGGGTGATGAATGAATGACTATCCCTCTGTTGAGATCAAAACCACAATATATTTATTATTGTAAGAAGTATGCATGTGTTAAAATTTAGTTATTCATCACTTTTATTTACATTTGTAGTAGGTATATAATGTTAATTAACACAACTTTCTTTCGACAATTTACGAAATCTAAATTTTATGGTTTCCTATTGATAATTTTTATGGTATATTTTGGTTACATAAGGTCGATTGGTAAAAGTAGTTCATAGTAGATTAATTGATAAATAACAAAAACGGAAGTAGACGGAACTACTAAAGGATATCCTTGATTTTTATTAAAATCTTCCTAAAAGGCTTAGTAGTATCTGGATGTCTTGGAATATATTCCCGGACATTTTACAGAAATATAATATGTAGATGGTAGGAAGTTCACCGAGTCATCAAGCCTATATAAGCAACAAATACACGTAATGGATTTTGTAATGATGGCTTCCATTTATCAAATAAGATATCAATGCTATATCAGAACAAAAGTAACTTTAAAACTTGATGAATTTAATGATGACTACAATTAAACTAAAAACTACGAAGTTTACAAGTTACAAAGCAAAGCTTACTTAAAAAACGGATGGAATAGGTATAATTTTTATGTTTTTATCTTAATATTTCTTAAGATTCAACACTTTTCTTTAACTCGGCGACGATTACTCCAGTTGTCTGTTAGCGAAGTTTTTTAAATGTTATTGTGTAAGAACTTGATATATTATCTAGTCTACCTGAGATTGTCTAGTAATTTTAACTATGAAATTTTCACTCGCGTAAAAAATATATACATAATTCGTTTCTTTGAAATGGACAGTGCTACGCAGAAAGTTATTTTCTAACCATAAAACTGACTTTACCGGTTTAACTTTGGTCAAACGTGACCCAAAAATTGATTAATAAATAGCTACATATAAAATAAGGCGTTGTTTATTCAAAACAGTGCAAGTTAAACTAAAATCTAATGCAATCATTTTTTTACATTTTTCTTTTTTACATTATTCTTTGAACATACACTTGGATAGCTCTGTGACTTAGATCAACAATTCACTTCATTTGTTACCTTTTTATAAATTTCGTTTACACATAATAGATAAAAGTGATATAGGTGCATTATTTGTCTCTTAACTTAATGATTTTGTTTCAGTTATCATAAGGTAATTTTTACATATTGAGATTTAAAGATTGCTTTAGATGCCGCCTGGAATTCATTCAGACATAGGTATGAACGCGGACGTATTATCAGCAATTTAGTAAAAGCCACATGTATATGAGTTAAGTATTAAATAATATAATAGGTTTTGCTTTTACAATTGGGAAATTATTTTATTCTGCATAGCTAAACAAGAAATTTAGGACTTGTTTCGAATTTAAATTTCATTGTCATTTTGATTCGTGTAGTCAATATAAAATAGACAAAACCCTATTGATTAAATAAAGTGTTACATCGGTATGGATTACGCGGAGATGACAATCTTGACAGTACGTTAAGTCGCGACGTCTTTGTTGTTAATACATACTCTTACTTTCGCCACAGTTACATAGGCACTAAGTGCTATTATTGATTGAATCCATCTATGGTGTTTAGTATGTGGGTACGAAAATTCAAACAATCACACTTTTTCTTTCGTTTCATTTGCACCGAGAGCCAGTATTTATTTGACTGTGAACAAACTTCGCTTTCTAACTAATATTTATTTTTCTACTTATCCTTACGTATGACGCTTCATCAGTTAGCATATGTTGTCACACAGTACGCACATATTTTACGTCATGCTTAGAAAAATTTAGTGGGGGAACAAAGGATAAAATCCATGACAGTTTTGGGATGATATCATAAGTCATCCAACATTGAAACTTGTGTGTGCTTCTGTGGTTATCATAGAAAAATGTGGAAGTTAATAGCATGTGTTGCCTTATTGGCTTTAGTGAAGAGTAGCCCAGTAGAATATGGAATTGGTGAAAATATCGTTGGTGCTGTTTCGGAATGTGTAGACAACGACACATCATTGTGTTTGAAGGTGAATAGTGATTTGTGTTTGTGCTAGTGCTTAAAATCTTTACGCGCTTTTGATGTCGAGTCGCGTACATTCAAATACCGCTCATTGAGAATCTATTACATGTAAAATAAAATCAAAATTAGTTATAACAACCGTTTATTGCATAGTGTTAGCAAAAACTAATCGTTTTACCATTTGCAGGAAAAGGCGTTGAAAGTTACTGAAAAATTAGCTATAACGAAAGATGTGAGCATCGTCGATGGATTGACCTTGGTCAACACAGGATCAGCAAGATCAGCTAGAAGCTACGAACAGTTGTCTGCCGATCCCAAAGAGAGGGAATCTCAACTGGAAGAGAGAATTGTAAACAATGTTGGTGACTTTTTGGACAACCACGTACTGCAGTTGCGATTGTCTGACGATTCTGAAGAATCACGAGGATTGGATGAGGAAGGTAAACATCAAAAACCTTTTATACAATATCTAAACCCTCAAAAACTAGCAGAGCTATAATAAGAGCTTGATAAGAATTTCTAAAGCAACTCTATATAGAATATAACAATTATTACATATTTAATAAAATCTATAAATGTTTTCTATTAAATCATAAAAAAATATTTTTCATATAAACTCTTTTGTTGTTTACTTGTAAATAGTATAAATATATATAATAGAAATTAAAACAATGTGGAATAATACTTTCTAGTTCATCATGTTTATTCGTTTATGTATTGTGTGTAAACCTATGAAAAGCTTGAAGGTAGAAAGTCTCGAGAAAAATATATATTTTTACGATGGAAAGCATAGTAGGTATTTATACCATCAACAGGACTTTTATAATATATTTCATAATTTTCTAGGCCGTGGAAAGAAGAAGAACAAGAAGAAGCTGAAGCAGCTGTTGCCAATTCTTCTCCTCTTGAAACTGAAGATGGCTGCTCTTATTCCTCTCTTCCTTGGGATCATTGCATTTGTCGCGGTCAAAGCTGTGTTCCTCGGAAAAATCGCATTCGCCGTCCAAGCCGTCTCCCTTATCCGACGACTTTTATCCAAAAACAACCAATCCTCTGGAAACGCTATCTCATATGCTCCAGCTCATGCTGAGGAGCATCCGGGATACTCTTACGAACCAGCTGCATCTGGCGGCTGGAGCAGGAAGGTCAACGATGCCCAAAGCATGGCATACGCCGGTCAATTAACAAACTAGATTGTAATTGTGTGAATGTGTGTCTGTATTTATTGCGTGTTGTATGAGTACCTCAAATTTAGTTATTATAATAAATTATTTACTTTATTACATTATTTCATTTGTACCCCTTATAAAAATAATAGGAAAAAAAAGAATAAAACTGTCGCACTTCTGTATAACACCGTTAAAGAATAGTAGTATAATAAATATGTGGTATAAACTATGTCACTCACTATGGCATAACGTCTTCTTGTATGGCATCAATTATTATAAAATGTTAATGTCGAAACTGAGAAGTGGGGACCATTTAGATAAAAAACTGTTACCAATCAAGCTGTTCACAGTCGTTTTCGTTTCGCTAAAGGACGTGGACTTGAAAGCTAAAAGCAAAAATGAAGTCCATTCTCATTTTGTCGTGTGTTATAGCAACAGTGTATTCTGGGCCCATCGCTCCAAGAAGACTCGGTTCTTAAATTAGTCACCAGCAACTTTGTGAATTGTATGAATAGTGATTTAAATTTGTGCCTAAAGGTAAAGTGTTGTGATGGAATACTATAGTGTTTAGTGCGTGTTAATAACGAGTACAAATGGATTGCACAGGGTTGTTTTCTTGGGCATGTGCTTTTAACTGACAGATTCAGTAGAATTTATAGTATTAACATTTTTGCACGTTTATAACACGGAATATTGATAAATACTCGAAAAATCAATTTTAAACTTACAAAATATATATTCAACAATAAATAATAAATTTTATATTCAACAATAAAAGGAAATAATTTTAATAAAATAATTTTATTTAAATATTTAAAGTTTTACGGAAATTACAAATATTTAATTTTACAACATAAAATATTTTGTGCTTTTGTTACTACAACATGATATAAAAATTACTTATTACTAAATTTAATTAAAATATTTGAAATTTCTCAAGAACTTTCGCAAATAATATATTTTGGTACAAAAGCTCCAATCCTTTGCGCATTATCACAAATAAAGCATACATCTTGGACTTAAAAGCCCAATTGAACTCTACTAAATCAAACTTGACTTTATTTTTGACATCAAACTTATTTTAACTAATAATATTATCTTTACAGGAACATGCACTTAAAGCCACTGAACGTCTCGGCTCAGTTCGTAAGCTGAACATCATCGATGGTCTTACCATTTACAACAATGGCCCGCGGGAATCTAGAAGCTTCGAAGCTTTATCCTCAGAACCCGAAGAAAGAAACAAGCAACTGACTGAAAGACTATGGGAGAGTACCACGGATCTGTTGCAGAAGAGTGATTTGGAAGTTAGCTTTGCTGGTGGTGATGATGAAGAGGAAGAATCTCGGTCTATTGACGATGGTAAGTAATATTTGGAATATAATATTGATAATTGATAGAGGTTCTTCAAACGTTTTAAAGCCTTAAATTCATTTCAATTAAGCGCATTTCAGTGACTATCATAATAAACTATTTTGGTATATTACAGATTTAAAAATAATTAATTATATGAAATATTAATTTAAAAAAAATAAAAGCACAAAAACGTATTTGTAACGAAACTTGCAATTAAGTGATGCTACAAATACTATTTAGTTATTTCAAGCAACGAATTAAATTATATCAAGAGAAATCTCTCTTACATTAAACATAATAATCCCTCAAACTGTATGCACTGTAATTTCATTTAATTAAGAATGTTATAATTATCTATAAAACGAATCAAAATATGTAAATTACATTAAAATAAGAGAAAATTTGTCCCGTTATATGTTACGTAATACAAGGTTTTAACTGTGCCACCGATACTGGTTTTTGGTTTAAGAAATTTCACCGGATTCTTCTTAAAATCTTTTAAAACGTAAAAGTGGCGTGTATAACAGATCGTTTAATATAAAATCATTCTTAAAGAACAACTGTAATTTGGCTTTCTTGAATCTGTTTTTAAAATATTTTCAACTAAATCCACATACATAAAATCATTTTTTTTAATTTTAAATAAAAGTCTTTAATGTACCGACGAACAACGATACAATCCTAATTGAATTGATAGGATGACTTTAAACTTATCTTTTAAAAACTGGCTCCATATTTCTTTAAATCTATTTCTAGTACAATTTCCCTATAATATTTTGTGCTTCCCACTGAAAATAATTCAAATCAAGATCAAGGTTAATTCTAAAAGAACTTTAATAGTACAATGTGATTACAAATTTAATCTCTACTTAAAACAAGAAACTTACATTTGTTTAGTAGTTTACAAGTCAATTAAAGGCATTGTTCTTTGACTGAAACTATGTTAGTAAAGCTAAGATTTTCACCATTCTTTTTATTTTTCCTTCTCACGCAAAATGTGTCAAGACGGATTCAATTAAGATAAGATGAAAAGATAATATAGAAATTAATCATGTTTCTTTAGTGGCTAAGTAACTGAGACGATCAGAACAAAATATGAGATATAATAGGCACTTAGGTATACTTAACATAATAGGCATTTATACTAACTAACCTTACTCTTAATCTATTCTTACAACGGTTTTACGTTCAACTCCTAATAATGTTCTCATTCATTTTGTAGCAGTTGAAGAAAGCCGTGGAAAGAAGAAGAAGCAGCTCAAGAAGAAGTTGAAGCTCCTCATTCCCCTCGCTATCCTCGCTAAAGTTAAAGCTGTAGCCCTCGTCGTCATCGCTCTCCTGGTAATCGCTGCATCACTCTTCAAGCTGGCCGTTCTCGCCAAGATCGCCTTCATTGCCAAGGTCATTGCAATCATTAAAGCCTTGATCGCAAAGAAGCATGCGCAAGAAGAACACACCTGGGTGTCTCATGAGGAGCACCCTCAAATTTCCCATGGTGGTTGGGGCGAGCAAGGTGGTGGTTGGTCCCGCTCGAGGACGGAAGCCAACAACTTGGCCTATTCCGCCTACCAACAGTAAACCAAATAATTAGGTTGTGTGAATGTTAATTTATTAGTATGTGTGTGATGGCGATTCTTGTTTATAATGCATTCCTTTTTTTAGTTTACAGGATCGTTTATGTGATATTATCTGTATGTATTTTACGTATATTATATTTACTATATCGTATTTTAAATATTACTATTACTTTATGTATATAACAGTATATATTTATTATATAAATTCTTCTGTATGAATCTGTAATGTATGTACTATCTATCATTGACTCTATAGTTATGTATATTTATGTAGTCTATTTAAACTATATATACGTATTAATAATAATTACTTTTATAGTATTCATATATAAGTATTTATTAATTTGACGGTCTTGATCTCTTGTTTTTTGTTTTTTGTTATTTATATATTTGTCTATTAACAGTATTTTGCTGAGCCAGTATCGTGTATCACGAGTTTGAATGTGAATTATTTATTGTTTGTATTTCAACAATAGTCATAAATAAAATTTATCTGCATTATTTATCTCTTTTATTCTATCTCTAAGTTTTATGAATTAATACTAAAAATTATAAAATTTAGTAAGCTATAATTAGTCTTGGTTATGCGAAAGACAAAGTGAAATTGTCTTTGATTTTATTTTATGATAAATTAAAACACCGTTTTCGTTCTTACACAACTAAAACTTATGAAGACAAACTAAATAGTTTATATCGTTTATAAAAAACCTAAACATAATCAAATATACAGTATTTACAAGTTTCTTAATCTACACAGTAATCATAAAAAGAAAATTAAAACAAATTGTACAAAGTTTAGTCCCTTTGTACCTTTAACGATGACAGCATACGGAAACGAGACTAGACTTATTCGTTGAACGAGAAAAGCACCAGCTCTGGGGTCACCGGTACTATCTACCAGGCGCCAACTTAAATCTTTAATTAGCGTCTGTGCACTTGAACCCCACGGCCTAAGAGTCTCTACTCCAAAAGCACAACATCGAAGTTGGAGGAAAGACTTATATTTGAGCCGTTTATTATTTTCCACCTGATCTGCGGCTGCCTCAGCTTTTATGCTTGTCCGAGGGAGGTGAGACCGGGCTAACGTGTCCACACAAGTAGCATCCCATACCAAAACCCGTCCCACCTTCCAAGGGATCAAAGAAATCCCATCCCATCCGGCCGAATATATTATTTTAATATGATGTGTTTTAAGTACGTACTACCAATAATATAATAACAGCGTTGACCTCAACCTCAAACAAGATAAATTTTTGTGTCGAAAGCATTCACTTAGACCCAAAAATCAACAACAGGTTTCAGGCACGGAAGGCATCTACCTACAAAAGAAAAATACTTACAATATCCGACAATCTCAGGCCAAGTAACATGCAAATATAAAACTCTCTTGAGTCGATATAATATGTCTTACTATAAAGCTAAATACTTAAATGAATATCTTGTAATTAGTGCCCTACAGAAAACATTTATAACTGATTTGTTGGATTTACAACAGCTACTAAATTTATAACGGAACCTAATTGTTATACATATATATATATATATATATTCCGGTATACGCAACAATATACCAATACATAACCATTTTTTTAATTAAGTTATAATTAAGTAATTTATATAGACGAAGATTACAAAAAATAAATATATCGGAGTCGGAATGTCATTGATTAAAATTATATATCATTTTCTTAGCTATGTTCCGTTTTTCGTAATTTAATACTGTTGTTATAGTGGACCGTTAAACAATACTTTTTTTTAATTTAAACGATAATACTATAAATAAAAGGCGAAATTATACAGCGAAATCAAAATAGCAACATTTCAATATATTCTTATTCAAACAGCAATTAGCAATTATTGATCCTGACCACTACTGCTGAGAAGCAATCCAAACGTCGATAATGAAGAAAATTCGCGTTTGTGTTCCTTAAAGAAGTTTTATAAACGTTTACAATAATGTTCAGCTGATGTTAGTTAATTCCACCGCCTGAACGCACCATAGTATAATTTTCGTTGCGTTTCGACTGCGTTCGTGGCATTTCAAATAATTTTACGCACAAAAGTTCAGAAAGATTTCTTTATTTATTAAACACTTTACACGTGATATTACATTCAATAATAACATAAACTGTATGAGTTTAAATGGTTAAAAAATGCAAACAAATTTTGAAACGTATCATAATATGAAGTCAAATCAAATCAGTCATAATATTCTAAAAAAATTTAAAATGCCTCGTGGCATAATAATAACTAAAATTTTTGACAATTAAACCTTTACATTGTCGAATTATTTCATTTTACAGACTTACGTCTTCCTGGATTCGATTCCCGACAAAGGCTCATGTAACTTGCCATATAATATTGCATAAGGCTATGCAAAAATGTCTGCCTCATGCCTCCTCCTACGTACGTATCCTACTGGATACTCAACACGTTTCCTTTTAGATTTTATTTGACGTGTTGGTGCCTTACAATATTCTTGCCGCAATACTTTGTTTCACAAGTAACAGCTTTCTCCTACCATTCACTTCAAGGCTAATTCAATCAAGACATCTGTTAAAATTGCAACGCTTTATTTTAAGGCGATATATTTTGTTTACATTTTTCTTATAAGTTCTTCTGGGACCACACTCCTAAACAGCTGCAAACAAGACAATTTATATAGTTAGGTATCATACTGTAAGTCTATGAAATACCGAAAAAATATTTTGCGTCCTGTAGGACGAAACAACGTCAACACGGTGTACCGTGTTGACGTTGTTTCTTAAAATTAAGCGAAGAATACAAAATAACATGTAAGAAAAAGTTAATAAAATACGGTAATCTAAATATATATTTTTATAACTTACAGTCCATAATTATATTTATAGGAAAATAAAACTGTTTCAAAACGAGTTTGTTGTCCCTGACATTGATCATAACCTCGCTAGCAATGAACGTGTTGCAAGACGCAATATTAAACAATGTTAGTTCAACAGTTTTTGTATAGATGGCGCAATTTTCAAGAATAAAAAAAATTGCATATAAACTGTATTATGATGTGTGTATATATTCATTCTTACATACTAGGCCTTAAATTGATCATAATTGATTGATCCGCATCACTCTCGAAAGTTAATTAAAATAACCAACTGTACGTTCTAAATAATCTATGACTTAAATTTAAGTTTTCATTTATTTTCTATCAAAATCTTTATAATGTTGAAATAAATAAATATAATAGCCAAACTCAACAACAAGAAAAACAAGTAATGGCATTTACAATACCTGAACTTGAACTATTGCGGTTATATAAACGACCTTTGTAAACGCTGCGTGCGCTAGCTCATACAACAATATTATGTAAAATAACTTAACAGGATTTGTTTCTTTTCATTTATGAATAGAGATACTATAACAGTTTATTACTAGACTACAACTTTACTACCTTAAGTTTGTATCTAGATAATACAAAGATGAAAATTAACACTCTAATAATCACTTCTAAAGATTGAATGTCTCTGCAAATTGTTTACGCAATCAACGATATTTGATTGCTGTGAAGGTTATTGCGGACAGAAATTGCCAAGACAAATATAGTTTAATAAATAGAATAAATTTATAGGACATTATGGTGTCCTACGTGTAAATGTAATTAATATTTAGTCAAAAATTATTATTTGCAAAAATTAAGATAACTTTTTGATTTGTTATATCTTATCGATATACGATTATTCATATTAAATTTAATGAATATTATACGTTTTACAAAGTGTCCTAATGTAAACTTCATATACCTTTTACACCGTTCTACAATTGGGTGTGCATATCTATGGTACCTAAAAGTGACAATGACAAGACTATAATCTGTGGCTCACTTATTCAGTAACCTCTATAACACTATGGTTATTGCTCTCACTAACGTGAATCTTATCTCATCCAAACAATGACGATTGATTTATGTTACTTTCCCATACAGGTTAATAACACGAGAAAGTTGTCTATTATTGGATCTTGTGTAATGTCGCCATATAAGTTAAAGCCGTAATCTTTTATGTATGAAATTTAATTTACTTAGTTTGGTATATTGCTTATTATAAAAACCTATGAAAGGTTGGTAACCTTTTTCGTGGTAACAATTTTGTTATGATGAAATTTAAAACTGTAGCACGATTTTAGAAATCATATTTTATTATGACGTAAGGAAACTCACAACTCACTTCTACTCTATAAAATCTCGTGAAAGTAGAAATTTATAAGTGGTGTAATCAAATGATCAGTGTTGTCTTACATTTTCCCTTCAGCTAAATCAAATTTAGTCATCCGTTGTTTTTACATTTAAAATTAAATTATATTTCAAATTTTTTGCGAAATGTTGAAATAAGACTGAACTTAAATCACTTTAATGAAACTTTACACGGATTTTAATCAAACAAACCAATTATCATAACACGTGTAATGGTTTTGCACTATGTACTATCCACTTTTTTTAATTCAAAGATATTTTTGACTCTAGCTTTTTATGCGGCTATAGTGCTTTAGATTCTAAGTTTATAATCTTGTGAAAAACTTCTTCCAAATGACATCTAGTCATTAATATCTTTTAAGTCCATTTTGATAGTTGACATATGACATCTGACATATAACATGATGAATTGTTTATTGTACATTAAGAAATTATAGTTATTAAACGAACGACCGTCTGTTATAAAATTTTTGTAACACATATATTTATGAAATAATAATCAAATTAGTAGTGACAACTTTCGACAATGGCATTATTCAAAAGTTACATGTAGATCTATATGAAGACACCAGACAAATTCCTTTTAAAAATTATGACCAACCAAGCGTGGATGTCGGTCCAAAAAATCAATAGGAGCTGAGGAACAAGGTGCTTTGATTATATCTAAAGTTATCGTATCAGAACCGTTCTTAGACCTGAGTAATAAAATCCCAATCTACAGGTTGCACCTGCAAACCACATAACCGAGCAAACCTATGAAATTTAATAAATAACTCGCGATAGAAAGCCTTAATGAACGATAAACCAGTTCTGTTTGACCACGTGCTTAAGATTTCTCGACTTTAATCATATACAAACATAAACATACGAAACAAACATAAACATACGAAACATAAGTAAACTTTGCAGAGAGAGTTTTTTAGGGTCCTCTAAACATTTGTGGATTCCGTATGGGGAAAGTATTTACTGTGTCAAGGAAATATTAAGCATATTAAAAAAATCATTTGAAAAAATTATTATGTTGCCTCTATTTTTAGTACAATAGAATTCATTTATTAAAAATATCAACAGATAAGGTAGAAGGCCTTATCTGCCAAAAGGCAAACGACGCAAAGGACGACCTCTAATAAGATGGGGGACGACCTTTCCAAAACTGATGGTCCATACTGGCTTCAGGTGCCTTATAATTTGAGGGTTGGATTTAGAATTACGTCGCCCGGAGTTGCGTCTAAGTATTAAACTCCTACAGCAAAAATCACTTAGAGGTGTTCCAATCAAGGTCCCCGAGACACCTACATATTATCAGTATCATCAAATTCTGGCGACGGATTTCTAAATCTTTACTTAATTTGATTAATCTTAAATGTATAATAATATGTAACAATATGTTATTGTTTGTTATATATTAATTTAAGTGGGAAATTAAAGGCATTTCTTAATTTTATTTATTTTAAGGTTTTTTTAATTTACACAATGTTTGTAAGGAGTTTTGACTATTACACCTTGTTCCACGTGACACCTTAAGTAATTAATAGCTTTAATTAATAAAAAACAAAGATTTGTCCTCCATGAGGCATGGTGAAATAAGAGCACGCACTTACATTCTCGTGAGAACAACACGCAACATGGGGCAAATAGACAGGATCTAACAGGCTCACAAGTTGTTAAGTGAAAAGGCCGCCCATGGACACTCTCAATGCGAGAGGGCCATTTAAGGAAAAAGCGTACCTATTGCTAAAAATCCACGCACTCAGGAGTCTTCTAGTTCTGAGTGTCCATAGGCGGCAGTATCACTTAGCTTCATAGGAACTTCCTTCTGCTATAAAAATACATATTACTAAAATTAAGTCGAACAAGCAATTTCTATACTAACACGGTTAGTATAGGGCGAAGGTTAGATTAACGCTTTCGTTTTTATATCCACACATCGCATTCCACTTGGACAGGTTTCTTGTTTGTATGTAACTGGTTCTAACTGTATGAATGACACGATTTTATGATATATTTTTTGTATATTTATTATATATAATTTATGTGTTGAATATGTTTTTGTTCCTCAAAAAAAAAATGTAAAGTTACAGTTTAAGTATCAGGTTGCACCAAGAATATATAAAAGCCGTACTGCAACGTCCATTAATTTGGAGCAAAAAACATATAATTATATATTTAAGATACACTCAGCTATGAAAATTAATGACGATTAGCTTACTGACTACAGGAAGCATACGACAGTAAGCTTTCGATTAAGTAAACGACTCTCATCGAGCTTTCACCTAACCATATATTTCACTATACTAAAATCACTAACCCACACTACACTTGCTTAGACAGTAACAAAAAGCTTCAAAGAGACAAAAATATCATGACAAACATCAGTAAAATCTCAATTAAAACGCGTTCGATCTAAGTTTAAAACTTGTTTAAGATTCGAAAGTAAAAAAACACCTAATTACAATTCACACGGAAGTAAAGTTTTAGTTTCCGTTCAGCGTTAAGATTACCGAAGCATGGCAACAAAAAAGCGAAATTTTTCTTAATTATGATATATGACTTAGGCTGTGGCAGAGAGTGGGCGTTTTTTAATTATCTTGTAAAATAAGTTGTGGAATTTACACATCTCAAAGTATTCTACTACAGAAAGGATACCTTTATGTCAACGCATGAAAACAAATGATCAACTCATGATCCTTTTTTGACAGAATGTATAGCGATATCATTTCGGCCATACAATGCGCAGAGGCAATAAGAACTTAGAGAAACTGATCGTGGTTGGTAACAGAGACCGATCAAGTGAAAGACTCGTCGTCCTTAAAACTTTATACTATAATAAGGAGGGAGCTTGTAGTTTATTGTTTATCAGAATGCAAAGTCATAAAATGACTGCTTCACGACTGATTTGAGCGCGACCGCCGGTACGAAAACCGCTGTGAGAGTTCGAAAAGTGAGTTACAGAATCGCAAGGCTGGACAGAAATCGGTCGAAAAAGATAGTCCGCTCCAGTCCACCTTGCTGACCAAGACGCTTAGACTTGAGCTACCGACTTAGATCCTTGTTGGTTTTGTACTCTAAATGCATCGTCATGTAAATCAACAAACTGACTTACTGAGACGCCATGTAGCAGCAATTAGACTTTAAACCCTTAGTCTAGAGATACTACTCTCGCATGAGATTGATAAAGTATTAAACGCGTTAAATATTTGTGCGTATTCGTCGCTGAAACATTTTTCATACAACACGACACGTTCCGTTTGGTTTCGCAGTTAATTGGCGTGAGCCAGTAGCACAAAATATAATTTTCTATGATATCAAATTAAGCAGAAATATTGCAAACCGAATAAGATTAATAAAAGATTTCATAAATGCAAAGTAGGATAAGCGTTATGATTAGTGACATCAAAGTCTAATAGTAACGTGATGTGAAGTTTCTTTAACGCTTGGTCACGATAATTTTATCGATGCATTGAAAGTAGAGCGTCTGATATTCAACATTTCTAGTCTAGGAAGTTCTAAAAACTCCAGCAATTTATTAGTTAAAAGAAAAGTGTCGATAATAAAGCACTGAATACCAATAAAGCTTGTTACTATAAAATATTACTCTAAGACAGTCTAAAATTTTATAATATTGAATGAGTTATATTTTTGTGTTTATATCATAATTAGTATGACGTATAACTTTATATAAATGAAAGTTGCATATTACTATATTATAAACTTTTTTATAAAATAATGCAAATTTATAGAATAAAAATAAAACTTCTGTCACTCTGTTATCGTTCACTTTCCGTTGATAATAGCAAGTTGCTTTTTGTTAGGGTTGTTTGTTCACCATATTTAAAAATATAATATCATGTTCTATACATTATAGAGAAACTATTATTACCTTTCATTTACCCACTTTCTTCATCACTGAGTAAAATGAACAAGCATATATTGAGCAATAATTTATTTTATACGGAATAAGTTAAATAAATAAATTAATAAATAAGTCTTTGTACAACAGAGGTTAGAATCATTTGGTCTAGTTTTAACAATTTCAATTTAGTGAGGTGAGTATGCTGAGTAGGCAAGGTTCTGGCCATCATCGATGTTCTTGCTCCAGTCGGAACCGTAGCTTGAGTAGCCTTGACCATGTCCTCCCAGGTCATGGGCAACGTGCTCAACGTGGACTGGGTGATGGGACTCATGGTGATGTGCGTGAGGCACCACTTCATAGGTCGTCTTAGTGTGGTCCTGTTTGAAGCAATAGGCTACGAAAAGTACTACAGCAAGGACTAATGCTATTTTAGCGGTGGCCAGAGCTTTGATAGCTATCAGCTTGACGATGAAGAGTTTTCCGAGTAAAAGCTTAGCCCCAAGGAGTCCGATGATACCGCCCATTCCGCTGCCTCCTTTTTTCTTACCACGACCTGTGTAAGAGAAATATACATTTAATAATATTTATTACAATTATATTCTGAATAAAGGTTTATGTCAAAATAAAATTTTAGAGAATTTTAGCATAGATATTTCGCAAAAACCAAGTAATACAACATCAATGACAAAGATGTTCCATACAATATGGATAGCCACTTTAATTATAAGTGATTTTAGGTTCAAGTTATACTAATAACAAAAATATAACTCAACTCAGTCTTGATATTTATGCTAAGGTAAACGAATATTGTTTTTGAACATACCTTCTTCTAAGGAGCGTTTGAATGATTCTTTATCAGCCTCGTTCATTTTGACCTCAAGGGCGTGAGTTTCAAAAAGGTTGACTACTCCATCTAAAAGCCTATAGTTGACTTCTGTGTCTCTTGCGATAGGGTCAATTGGCAGAGGTTCCAATTGTTTAGCTGACCTCAAAGCAGGTTCCCCCTTTAATACAATTCCATCAACAATTGCAATAGACCGCGAAGCTCTCACGTTGTCCACAATTCTCAGCATTTTTTCCTGTTAAATAAATATATGATTAATATATATATATATATGTTCGAAACCTATGTGTTTTAACATCATATTTTATTTATCTATTACGTAAAGTACAAGGTATAAATATTATATGAGATTTATATTAAAACTTGTCCGAATCATATATACTTATTATGGATGATAAGACAATTTAAGAAAATAAAGAAAGATATGATAAAGTCGTCAAATATACACTACTACAAAGAAATTGATGGATTTTTATATCAGAAAGTCACGTATTCTAAACCACTGTCACAATCAATGGAGCCTAAATAATAACTCAATAACGCGGTCACTATAAACAGGTTTCACTAATCACTTTCACTATAATATAAAATATTGACCTTAACACACAGGAAGTAATCGCCCCTGCAGTCCTTGATAAAGTTGATGGCTGTCTCCATTGTATTATCACTTTCATCTCCACTAACTAACGCCACTACGGCAAGAAGTACTAAAGAGAATTTCATTTTTTTTTATCCGGATTAATTTTCTCAAGAGATGTTGAGATATGTTTGGTTCGCTGTCGATGGTCGCATACAGTTTTATTGTACTCCCACCCCACCAAGCGTTATCTATTTTCTTTCCTCTCTAGGTTAAGTTTTTCGATTCAGTTCGGACCCTAATGGGTATGCAAATGAGTTTGCTTTGTACATATTGGTTATTATCAAAAGGCGTGGGTCACTGTTTCGTAAGTTCCGAAATTTTTGTCTAATACTTTCATTTAAATAAACATTTGAGTACACGGATTGAATATTAATATAATTAATAGCGTGATTAGTTTTTTATTATATTCTATTAAGTATTACTTAATATTAAATTATTCGATATTTTTTAAGGAATTGAGGTGTGGTAAAATTGTGAGTTTTAGTTTTTGTAAATTTTTTTCAAAAGAAGTTAATGAATTGACTGCTAATTGAATAAATGTAGAATCATTCAATAAAAGTCTATGATTGGGTAAAATGTTTTTGTATCATTGTGATAAAAATGTAAATGTTTGAAATGTGTCTTAAATTTTTTAAGTATGTTTAGGCTTTGGTATGTTATAATTATTAACAGTAATTGTTTGTCACATAAATTGATCTTATAAGTTTAACAAAAAAAAAAAAAAAAAAAAAAAAAAAAAAAAAAAAAAAAAAAAAAAAAAAAAAAAAAAAAAATTTTGAAAAACCCAACCCCCCCCAACGGGGGGGTTTGGGGGGAAAAAAAAAAAGTCGCCCCCCCCCCCCCCCCCCCCCCCCCAAAACCCCCAAAACGCGAAAAAAAAAAAAAAAAAAGAAACCGGGGGGGGTTTTTTTTTTTATCAGGAGAGGGGGGGGGAGAGAAAAGGGGGGGGGGGGGTTGTGGGGGGGGGGGGAAAAAAAATTTTTTGGGGGTTGGGGGGTTTTGGTGTTGGGGGGTCCGACCTAAACCGGGCTTTTTGGTTTTTTTTTCAAAAACCCCCAATCCCCGCGCGCGCGCAATTGGAAAAAGGGGCGTTGAGCCGACAATCCTGTCCTCGTCTGACAAATGATGTTAGTACTCTCTCACTCTACTAAAAAAGCAGTTGTCTTGTTTGGGGGGGCAAAAAAAAAAAAAAAAATTTATATGATAATTAATAAAAATTTAAGCTTTTTGACATATAATTCATAAAAATAGGTTATAAACGTATAAATTTATCGAAATCTCTTACACTGCTGCAAAGAGGTGGGCAGGTGCGCAACGGCACCCGTGGTTTTAGAATCTAAAAAAAAAAAACGGGGAGGAAGGTTTTTTTTTATTAAAAAAAAAAAAAAAAAAATTTTTTACCAAAAATGAATTAAAATAATTAATTAAAAATAATGGCAAATTGATAGGCACCCTAGAAAATATATTCCCCTTAATTAAAAAAAAACATAAAAATTTGGTTTTAAACAAATATATAGCACCGTTAAAGTATAATTTGAGTAACGGGATTGAATATTAATATAATAATAGGTAAATTCGTGTTTTATATAATTTTAATAAATAATTTTGTAATGGATGACTGCTATATTATATAAGATTTTTAATTAAGAATAGACTGCTAATTAAATAAATGAAGAACATTCTACAATACTGGGTGAATTGTTTTTGTATCATTGTGATTAAAGTATTAAAATTTAAAAGTTTAAAATGTGTCTAAAAAATGTTTGTATAATTTATATAAGTTTCCCGTTGCCTGTCATAGTAAATTTAAGCCTTTTTTTGGTACACAACAGGTAGTAGTTTAATAGAATATTGTTATAGATAAAAAAAGATTTCATTTACATTGAGGGTCATTTTGGTTTTTATTCCAATCCAACAAACATACTTATCTCATGATGTATGTTTTTTGGTTTGTACCGCTTTCTTTAAATGAGATTAAGCGATATTTAGAATTTGATCTTGAAATGGAAGTTTGTTATACAGTCGTTTAGGTGGAAGACAAACGAAAAAAGGTCAGTCCTACGGGAAGGGTTGTCGAATTGGTTATTGTAATTCTTTTTAATATTTTTTTCTATAAAACCAATAATGTAGTGTTATTCTTATTACAGCTTTTGCAGAGTTTTTTATATGGATCAATAATGCTGACGTTTGGCGAAGATATTATGACTGAAAGAGCTGATTGTATCATTGATAAATTTGTAAAAAAATTGTATTAAGACAATTAGATGGGATTTCTACTTAATCAATCAGTACATTTTTGCCAATAAATGTTGCTATTTGGGTAATGTTATGAAATTTAATCCGTCTTTGCTCCTTCAGTTAGTTTCTGGAGAGCATAGGCAAGTAATTGTATGCGCAAGTCATGTATAGTTAAAGTGCATTATCATTATTTGTGATTAGCCTTTCTCGGTTTAAAATTTTTACACTTTCTTGTTTAATCAATTAACGTTCTGGAGAATATGTTATGAAACTTTTATATTATTTACTTTATTTACACTTTTCTGCGAAAGTATTAAATCATAATATTTTCAAAATCAGATAAAGGTAAGTTTGGTCTGTTTTGGTAATTTTATATTTTTGTATTGTAAATTAAGTTTCGAACTCTGGCACTACTTCTCAATTGTTTTTCGTTAATATTTTGTTTTGTAAGGGTAGCCTGGAACAAATAGTTTGTTAGCTATCAGGCCACCCGTTGCTGATTTATGTAATCTGTTTTTTATATAGTAAATAAATGGTGTCTCGGATGTAATTGTAATACAAGTCTCGTACGATGTATTTTCTTCGCAAATAAGTTACAAATAAATAAATATTCTAGAACTTTATTCATATATATCAGATTGTTTTATCTCATTTATTTATTTTTAAATTTTAATATGAGGAATAAGGATACAATATACATTTCTATTTGAGGCTTTCGTACGTTTGAAATTAGGGGTTAAATGTATATTTTAAATGTATCTCAATAGTATATAAAAAAAGTATCAATAAAAAGCAAAAGTGCAAAATAAAAGTAATCAGCTCAAGCGTAAAGGAGATCTTTATAATGAAAAATAAGTCAATATTAACTTCACGTTAACAATAACAACTTTGAACTTCACAACGTTCATTGAACTTTATATTGAAGCGATAACAGAAATGTGAGACATAGTAAAATTTTGAAAAGAACTTAAATTTTGAATGAAGTACGAAATTAGTTCTTGACTAATTATTTATCTAGGTAACATTATTTACACTTTACATCAATATTAAGTTTTCATTTGTAAACTAGGTAATAAGAACATTTTTACAATGCCATAGCAAAATCTCCAAACAACACGTCTATTTGACGTTCTTCAAAAAAATATAAGTAACTTGATAAGTTGATAAAATAATGTTCTATGAAACTTCTGAAGAGTTAACATTATTAATAAATATATTTTAGATATTTTAATTTTAATAGAAATTATCATAACCAAACCAAGAAATTACAATAACTTAACTGTGTAGATATTCAGATAGAAAAAACCAGATATACTACTTTAAAGTGAAATCTATAGTTTGAAGGTCACCATTTCCCGTAGATAATTTATTGCATATAAACATCAATCCCAAACATACATTTAGTAAACGTTTTAAATGCCGAAACAAAATGGAAAATTATAAAGTTTGAAACACTTTTTTAATAATTAATCAGTATTACTAAATACTACCTTGATTTAATTTGGGCTACCGTTATTCCCTCAAAAGATACTAAAAATTAAAATTGTGTACTTAACTGTTTTTAACAATGCAACGACTTTATTATATAAAAGTTTCCAAATTTAAATGTGGGTATATATTGGCTTTCAATCGATGCTTGGCCGATTAAATTCATATAATTATCATATCTTTGGCTATATAAAAATTGTATGTATAATAAATTATCTTCTTAATAAGACTTTTAAATTAAATTTGTTTAAGTACTTTCAAGAAGAATTACGTTTGATTCTGATAAAATAAGTTTTGATTAATATATGAATATATATTAGGAAAGTGTTGCTAAAATCACAGTAATAATATTATTTCAAATTCCTATTAGCAATTTATAGAAGCCTTAAGCTTCGGATGCTATTAATATTTTTTCCCAGCGTTTATTTTACTTTCATTTGAACTGTTACACATCCCATCCTACATATCCTGACGAAATTACAACGATGCCTTCATTATTAATTTAGGTTTTCTTGGACATAGTTCTGGACTTTAAAGTATAATTTAGTTAGTTATAGTATCTCAAATATGGTAGATCATCTTCATGTCAATAAAAAAAATGTTGACGCGACTTCATGAATGACGAAGTATGGGCAGATTTAGAGCTATATATTATAGGTATATGTTAATAATTGGCAAGAGCAGTGTTGGTCTTATGGCTTCAGCGTGTGAAGAGTCACGGGATGTGAGCATCCCTGAGTTTCAAAACCCGGTTGTGCACTAATCTACTTTCTGTCTCTGTGTGCATTTAACACTCGCTCGTACGGTGAAGGAAAACCTTAGACCCAAAAAGTAGACGGCGTATGTCCATACAAAGGGCTGCTGGCCTTTTTGCCTATTAGAAAAAACAATCACGAAACAGATACATAATTCTGAAGCTCAGACATATAAGGTTGCGGTTATAGTTTCATATCATATACGTCATCCAAGAAGGCACATTTTTGCGTCTGGTTTATCGATTTTTTTTTAAATCAAGACACTTTATGACTTTTATAATTATCGGGAATTGAAATCAGAACTGTAGACATGACATTCCCGTTACCAACTGTTCAGCTGTAAGACTGTGTATATTGTTTAGGATTTTCTTTTTTTCTAGACTTTACCAAAGCAAGTTAAATTAATCAGTAAATGTTTATATAATACAAAACATTTACTTGAGAATGTATTTCTTTACATTCTATATACGGCAGTGAAAGTGACAAAAAATAATAAATGGTTCGTAACAGAGGATAAAAGAATATGTTAATTTGACACAACAAGCAAATGTTAGTGAATACAATAAAGTATACTTAAACGGTGATTGATTAATGTATGTGTTTCACGACTTATAAAGTAAAACGTGTATTTAAAGCATTGTATTTTTAATCTGAAATTCGATTTTCAATTGTCTGTTCTAGGAGTAAACGTAGCGAGCATATTTTTGACTTATTTTATTATTTCGCCGATTCGAGTATTATACAGATACCTAAGTTTCCCTTTTGTATATAGTTTTTAGATTTTGTATCTAATTTGCGGTGGTAATAATAATCTCCAAGCTTAACCACGGTAGCTTTTTTTCACATATATTTGAGAAATATTGTTTTGCGTTTATACAATCCCCTTTTCATTTCAGATCTCTCACACTCCGATTGAGGATATCTGACTAGACCAGAGTATTAAGAGAGTAGAAAGACTCGGTAAAAGATCTGTGTAATAATGACAGGTTACAAGTAGCGATTAAAAATAGCTAGTATTTGCATTGAGTACAGTAGTAAATTTAAATATAGAATTTCATTGACGCTGCATTATATTGTATTTAATTGTTACAGGTTTAAAAAATGCTTGACGAATGATGTAAAGACGACAACGTAGACGAAGCCTCATTACAATCACTCATAAAACCAATTAAGAATAGATTATATCAATTAATAGTTTTACAACTTAAAATGAAAGTCCGCATGAGGTGTTGCTTGAAATACGCACATTTTGTTGAAAACGAGATGTTTAATAGTCGATAAGGAAAGCTTGTATGAGTGCCTTTACATTATACAACGTATGACTTTTATTATTATACATTTTCATTTTAACGATTTTTTTTTCAATCCATTAATTTATTAAGCCCAAACCAATATGGCCACTGTTCAAATAAATTTCATTTTGTTTACCTAATACAACGCTAGTTTATACACAACAGAAATTGCACCATGTATAAGCAGTTAACAAAAGACGATCAACTGAATACGTACATAGCATATAAATAAAATAAAAAATTTGCAATTCAACATCTGCATTAAAGACAATATAACAACAAAATTGTTTTATTATAAACTTGATCTAGATCTTTTAATCAGTGCAAATATGCAGTTTCCGATTTTACGTTAATAAAGGTAAGACTTTAAGCTTTTTAATCAAAAAAAAAATAAAAATAACAACAATTTTTTAAATGCAATAAAAGTTTGTTAAATTCATTTATTTATTTTATTTATTTATTTACACTTTGTTGCTTTATGATATAAAAATTTAACAAAATTACAAGTAAAGGTAAGTAGTTGCCATAACTGGCGGCCTTATCGCTTTCGAGCGATCTCTGCCAGGCAACCACTGTGCGAAAAGAAAATGTATTAAATTACATAAGTAGGCAAAAACTGCAAAATTACATGTATTACATATACTTGTAAAGAAAAAGAAACTAAACAGGAAAAAAAAACTAAACTAATAAAGGATACATAAAAAAAAATTATACTAATAATAATAAAAAGTGCACATGAATCATTTTAATTTAATTTAAGATCAGTCTCACGTCGGTTAGTAGGTATTATTAAAGTTAGGGATACGATGTGGACAGGTAATGTTTGTACAGAAAAAATTTAAAGGAAGATAGAGAAGGAGCTAAGCGAATAGGGACAGGAAGTGAGTTCCATAGCTTAACTGCAGAGACCTTAAAGGACCTCATCCTATCCATAATTTACGAAAGTATAGAGCATTTTACCAAACCGACACAATAATAATAAAATAAATCAGTGGCGCTACAACCTCTTTAGGTCTGGGCCTCAGATTTCTGAATCTGTTTCATGATCATTTTTCAATCTAATAGGCAAGTAGGTGACTTGCCTCCTGTGCCTGACACACGCCGGCGACTTTTTGGCTCTAAGACATGTCGGTTTCCTCACGATGTTTTCCTTCACCGTTTTAGCGAATGTTAAATGCGCACATAAAAAGAAAGTCCATTGGTGCACAGCCGGGGATCGAACCTACGACCTCTGGAATGAGAGTCGCACGCTGAAGCCATTAGGCCAACACTCCGCACATAGTAATAATAATAATAATTAAAAATCGATAAATAGAAAACTAAAAAGTTTGGTGCCCGTTGCAGTGTATTTTTAATGCTGGCAGCATTTCCTCGCTGTATTGCTATACGTATTTATTCTGCGGCGAAAGCATCAGCTCTGGTGGTACTATCTACTGCCAACTTGAATCATTAACTAGCCCCTGTTCACTTAATCACACGGCCCAAGAGTCTTTACTACAAAGGAAACAAAATCCTAGATGTTAGATGTTAAATTTATGTATTTATGGTCGAGTGAAAACGAATCTCGCGTAACTTTGAAATTAATAAAAACTGTGATATAGTAAAGTCATCAGACGATATGACAAAATCGTATGGTGTAAAATCACGAACACGACATAATGTTTTAAATTTGAAGACTCATCGTAATCACGACATGCCGACATAGATCGCAGACCGCTTTCGTTTTCCAGCCTCTTTCCATGTTTACTTTCGACTAATTTTTGTGCAAATTTTTAAGATTTATACCAAAATTTTATTTTAAACCAGTGCACACGGTTTTAAGAATAAATAAGCTGATGTTTGTGTAGAGTGGAATGTTTAACACCAGTAAAAAAGTACTATTCCATAAAAGTATATTAGGAGATCCCAATTGGACCGATTTCTATGAATTTTTGTGTGTGTTTCAACTGGATTCGAAAATAGGGTTTATAATAACATGATTTTATTGTATTAGAGACGTGTGTACTGGACAACGTCTCTCAGGCCCACTAGTAATGGCCCATCACTAAATAATGATTATTGCATGCTTTTGCTTAATGATTAACCCACATAGCGATTCAATAGTTCTAGGTTCAATTCATGGCGAAATAATAATCGATTATCGAATCGAATTCGACGTAGGAGCTGAATCGTAATCCCGCTCGATAGAAGTCCTTTATGTTATAATAGTATACAGCCTAAGTAGCATACTAGGCTATGAAAGGTTTTGTAGAAATATTTCATCAATGTCAAAACATTTATTTCAATTACCTAAAATGGCACCTTTGAACGTTAAATTAAAAAAAATACAAAATATATCAAAATTCTATCTGTATATGATAAGAACTTAAATTTCTTTGACATCATAAATGTGACACACACGCACAGCACAACAGTGACATTTCTTAAAAATGTTTCCAAATAACTTCAAAATAATCGATTGAAAATTAAATTATATGAACACTACATTTTTATGTTCTGTAATAAAAAGCCATTTATTTGGATAATACAATATTCATTATTAATAATGAAGTATTTATAAATATAACCAAAAAAGAAGCTTTATGTTTTCATTTATATCGCCTAAGAACTTTTTATCAAAGATAAGCGTTGTGCTGGTAAACATATCCAATAAGATGTGTTATACTCATGTATAGATATGAACCTTATTAATTAGATGAAGATATAGATTATTTTTATGCAAAAAAATTATTGTTTATTAAAAACTAATTTTTAAGTTTATCAGTTAGTCTATTGTTCATTAAATCTAAATTAGATTAATTACAGCGTTAACAAAAGCAGTAATTCATCTCATTTCATCATATATGTACCCTTATGTTTTAAGATTCGTCAAATTAAATTAGATTAGTTAAATCTAGTCACTTCACTTTATATTAGTTTTTGTCATAATTATTTTAATTCATATTCTGTTATTATGAAAATTGGCTTACGAGCAAACGAAAGGGTTTGTTTTGAAACAAAATAAAAATAATAACATTAAATTACTCATTTAAGAAAAATCACATGTTTTTATCAAATCCGTTACACCCACTGATTAATTTGAAATTTAAAACACATGGATTTTTTTTTTGTAGCCGTAATATTTAGTCAATGTAGTATTGGATACTATACTCTACGATAAAAAGTGGATTTTGGATTTTTTCCAATCTGACATTGTTCTACGATCATGACGATTTGTGCAATACAATGCTAGGCAAAGTCTGCGCAGCAACCTTTTGCTATTATTATTTATAAAGGCGTTAAGTACCTTACGGTCGCATTCAGATTCGTAATTTAAGCGTGCGTGTCGAAAATAGTATATCATTTAAACGCTTTTAACGTCCTGTTTCTTAAATAAGTTGACTGATAGGGCATTATTATTATTATTTTAAAATTGTGATTGAATTTACTATTGATGTAATTTAAGCTACAGTACAGCTGTGTGCCTTGACGGCAGAACACAATTGATTGAGGAAGCAAGTAAGGGGCATATTATCTATATTTTAATTTAAAAAAAAACCTAGATTCTATTATTTTAGTAAATATAAAACGGAAACTCAATGGGTATAAAGTTTTTAGTATAATAACATTTCGAAAGAATTGTTTACGACCGACTTTGCATTAAAGACAATTTACGAAGTAGTTGTAACTATGATTTTTAGTTCCTCATTACATAGGGTTATAGAATCTTTATTTCTGCTATTACATATTTTTACACAAAAACAATTTTATAAATTATTATTTATTGGTTCACACTGAGTATTATACAGTTATCCAATATACGAGAAATAAATATGGATTGGGGGGGGTTTTTATTATACGAAACTCTCCCTCGCAACTCGCAACAAGAGTATGGACCTCTCAAGTCAAACAATACCAAACAGTATTATTTAGATTAAGGATTTGACTTATTAGACTTATATAGAAAGTGCATAACAAAGCCGATTATTTTCAAATACAGGAACAAACAATTTCCTTTGCTGCAAAAAGTGACATATTTGTATTAAGACTAAGTAACTTTATTAATAATCATAAAAATCAAATATACAATATTTACAATTTTGTAGGTTAACTACATAAAAATAATTAAAAATTAATAAAACAAATTTAAAAGTTTGGTCCCTGTGGTATCTTTAACGCTGGCAGCATTTCCTTGCTGTATTGCCATACTTTGTAAGACTTAATATAGAATTAAAAGTACCAACTTTAATCATTAAATCATCGGCTGTGGATTCACCTTCTCCTATGTTGTTTTGTACTTTCCTGAAATGCCCTAATTGATACATTGACTTGCATACATTGACTCGGGCCACTCTGAATATTCATAATTTGGCTAAGTTTCAGCACAAATAAATATTTTTAATAAATTTTTTTATTGAAAAAATCTCCTAAAAAATTGTAGCTGTAAAATTGATAATGTAGGTACTTCGTGTTCGGTGTGTAGTTAATATGAATTTGTCAATTTCGTTCTGTCTTGTACGTGTATTTATGAGAAAACGATGTACGAAAGTGAGTGATTTATAACAATAAAAAATTCATGTGAACTTCACACAACTAAGCATTGTTTGTAATTCATATTACTGAACGAAATTGGCTTGATTTTCTTTTGTAAACAGTTTAAATTACTATTTCTAACAAATTGCGGTGTATGTTCTATTTCCTGTTCTATTGTATTTAATGATTTCTAGTTATGTTTCTTCAAGTAAACATGTTTTGAAGAAAAACATATTTTAATTTAAATAAGGTTTTATCAAAAAGTAAGTAAAACCGTTATATGGATTAGTAACAATCTTAATAATGGAACTTTTTAATCATACAGTAATACAATGTCTCTTTATCCGTTGCAGTATCTACTTCATTATTTTCGTTTACGGCAAGTATATGTTCAGCAACGATTTGAGGCAGTCATCGATATTCAATTTCAGTGTAGATTTTGGGTCTTAGATATATCTTTTTACGATATTTTCTTGGCCATACGAGCAAGTAAAGTACAAAAAGAAGGAATAAGATGCACATTCGAAACATAACTCCAGTTAAGAATGGTATGCTTAAAAGGCAAGTCTGAACATTTTTGATAACTGATTAATTAATGTAGCTACTAATCATCTAAGAAAGGATTTTTCAGTTCAAACTTTGTAGTAAAATTATATTTTAACTCAAAACTCCAAAATTGGACAAGGGAAGCTGCAGTCATAAGCTAATAAATAAATTGTGCGTGTACTAGGTGTACACACGTAAGAAGTGAAACTTCTTTATGATCTTATTTTTCGAAAAATGATCTACTATATGCAACTTTACAGAAATTCGTTAAATTAGATAAAGTTTAACAAAAGGCTTTTATTATCATAGACATGAATACAAATATTTCATTTTACCTTATTACTACGAAGATTATTATAGAATTTCATTAATTGTAATAGAATTATTACTATCATTGAAAAACGTGACGATTTGCTACAAAATTTCTCCCATACGTCGATAAAGAAGTTTCATTCCAACGCCGATAAAGAAGTTTGACTTCAAAAAGCAACATGGCGCGTAACCAAAAAATGTGACGCGTAACGAAAAAATGTTACACTAAATTTTTTTCCAACCTCGATAAAGAAGTTTCACTTCAAAAATAAAAAATTGTGTATAAATATCATGGTGAAAAGAGAAACAGAGACTTGCTTTGCATAAGTGTACTCTAGAGTTTTTAAAATTAATTTCTTTATCGTAAAACAAGTTCAAATGAGACGGATATTGACGTAACAAGTGCAAAAATTCGTTACCAACGATTGCGTAAGCTTATAAGATAATCGTGAATTCATTCATTCCGGTCGTTCATTCACTCTGACATAACATGCCGCTTACGGTGGATCAAATTTGGATGGCTGCCAATAAGGAGCTTATTTGAATAAATTTTGTTTGGATATAATTTTATACCAAGCCGATCTTAAAGAAATTAAATTACTGTAATTTGTTAATTAGAATAAATTAAACACTGGGGTTAATTTTGCTATAAAACAAAGAATTCTAGGTTTACATTTTCAATTCACCCAGTACGGGTGGCGCAAAAGTACTGGCACTAAAGAAAATTTGTTTATTTTTTTTATATGACGATAGTTTTCATTCTGTTGTTGAAAATTGTGTAGTAAACAAATGTAAAATACACTGAAAATAAACATGGACCGTTTTACTCCCCAATAACGTGGAATAATCGTGTCAATGTTCTTACGGAATAATTCATCAGTGATAAAAACACAACGTGAATTTCGTCGACGATTTCCTGTAAGATCACTCGACCTGACGAGTCCAGACTTCTTTTTTTTGGGGTTTTTTGAAATCTCGGGTGTATGTGAACAAGCCACAGACTCTCGCATATCTAAAAGAAAATATTCATAAAGAAATAAGGAACATATCGCAGGAAGTATTACGGCAAGTTATGCAAAATGTCATAAATAGGGCTCAAATGTGCATCAACTCTAGAGGTCACCATTTAAAAGACATCATCTTTAAATCCTAATGGTACGAAATTTAATGGCACAAATATACATTTAAAAAAACCTAAATCTAGTTTTCTAATTTAGAAAAAATGTTATAGCTGAACGAAATAGGGTCTTTAATTTTGCGCCACCCAGTATATACGTTTTTATATTTAATCACGAAGGCATTGCCCGTATTTCGTGTTAAATGAATAAAGATAAAACAAAGATTTAAAATTGGAAGATTAAATTAAATAAAATGGCGTCTTTTTAAATATCACAAAAATCGAAAATTCGACAGTAGTTGGTTAAAAACTTCTCGTAGTTTTTATATAATTCTTGCACACGTGACTTTAATCTTCACTTTCATAGCGATTTTGCATTAAAAGCCAATAGCGTTTGTGGTCACGGCTGTGGGTCAATATGACCATGATATGTATGCCTCCTTCGTCCCGCGAGGGTAAACTGGGCCGGCTATTTAGTACAACTCACTTTTCCGGCAATACACTTCGACAAATTATCTTCGACATTTTTATCCGTCAGGTTTTAAACGAGAAATAGCGTGATATTTTTTTAAATTTCTATAGCCCCTTCGAGGTTTCATTTAGCCTATATAAAACTTTCGCTCTCTCTCTAAAATCTGTACGTACCAAAGTTTGTTGTTGGTGAAACGTAGAAGATGTATGATCACATTTAAATAAAGTTAAAAATTGTGTCAGCTTTACAAAACGACACATAAAATACATGACTGTATAATCATGAACTTAGAACTTACATACAGCACCAATAAAAATTTAACAACTTCTTTAATTTATTTTGCGGATCAGATAAGATCTTGATCATTGGATCAGATGAAATGATGTTAATGAGACCACCACTGTACCATTAAAAAAAGGTTTACCAACGGACGGATAGGGATCAAGGAACATACAAATAATGAGATTCATAAAAATACCGATAACGTCGGCACCTGGTATTCATTTTGTCTTGATTGGGATAGTGGCTCGTTCAATCATATTCAATGTGATTTTCAAAACAGTGTTTAGGGAGCTCTCTCATTATACGTTCATGATTAAGGAAAATACTTAAGTTTTATTGAAGTCCACCATTCACTCCAAAACGTACGAATCAATTACTTTTACCCAATATACGCCGTCATGCTGTCTAGAAGAACAAACGTGTTTTTATTATGTAATAAACGTTTTGTGCTTGAAATTTTACAAACAATCATCTGGTAACATTAATAATCGTCGAATGGTCGCATAAAATTTTAAATGAAGTAAATTAAAACTTAATAATTATATGTCCAAAAGTCATACTCCCTTATAAATTACTCCGAGGTCTGTATTGTTTCATGACAGCGTAAATAGAACTTGATAGCAAAGGACGAAAGAGTAAATTTTGTTTTTATAATCTAATCTAAATACAGTGTAAACTCTTTATAACGTTATTCGTTATAACTAAATACTCTATATAACATAAAAATGCCTAACAGCTGTTTGGTTAAACACAATACTCATAAATCAATACAATCTTTATAACCCAACAGCCATTCTCTATAACGAAGTAATATTTTCATATTTTGGTTCATAGTTTGGTTTCTTTTCTCTTCCTTCCCTATAACGAAAAAAAAAGGGTGCGTGTACTTATGTACGCGCGTAAGAAGTTTTACTTATTTGGCATTATTAAAAATAGTTTTTGATTGCATGCAAATAATTAATTACAATTAAATAATCAAAGACTGGAAAAGGAGTCATTATAGTCAATAAAGTTCAGTTTACATTTGAAAAATTAAATAAATATATATATATATATATATATATATCATTATTATTCTCTTACATTAAGTGTAACATAAATTCTATTATTATTCGAATGTTGTTTTTAAATTATGATCAATGCCGTAGCATCTTCCGTGGGCAACTTCATTCTGTTAATTTTGTGTCACGGTGCGCGCGCATCGTAAAATTTCACTCTCATCAATTTTTCATAACTTCAAAAATACTCGGTCCCTTGAAATTCGTTATAAACACTTTGCACTGTATATAAAAAGTAATATTTATAAACAATATCAAATCCACGAATATTACTTATCAAGATATTTTTAATGCTTCGGTAACAATATTGTATGAAATGCCTCAACCACCCTTTTAATTACTATAATTATCTTTAATTAACTCACGTAAATTTGTGCGTAACCTGAATTAGGTATATTAGAAAGTAAAAGTATGGAATCTAAAATTATAATTTAAAGATAAAAACAGTTTTCAATATGTTAATCATAATTTATTTTGCATTATCACAAACCATTTGCAAAATTTTCTAAAATATACATAACAGGATAATATTTTTTTATAATTAAATACTTATTAAGAAACATTGATATTATAGATGTCCTGATAGATTAACTATACTATGTGCGCTGTAGCGGGTGACAGTTGTTTAATTTTTCTTTCTTTATTCTTTGTATTTGTAGACTAGAACATTCTGGCTGGGTTAAATTTACTACAGTTATTAATTATTTAATATATTACGAATGTGGTACAGCTGAAAAAATAATAAATAATAATAATAAAGCCCGTTTTATTTCCAATCATGACAAAAACAAATTATAATACGCAGCTTAGATTATTATACATATTATTTTTTTTTTTTTTATTCTATATTCTAACTTCTTTCAGTACCGTCGATCGGAACCCCTTCACGGGTAAAGGCCTCCTCCAGCTTTTTCCAACTGACTCTGTCTATGGCTCTCTTTCTCCATTCGTTTCCTGCTACCGCTTCTATTTCTTCTATCCACCTTTTTTTGGGCGACCTCTTCTCCTTCTTCCTCTTGGTCCTTTCCATACAGTTGTCTTATCGGTGGACAGCTGAAAAAGTCATAATTTGAATAAATAAAACTGAACCATACAAATAAAAATCACTACTAAACAATGACAGTAATGATAACTGTCACCTTTTTACAACACTCAAAAATAATATTCAACTGACTTAATATACTATTGGAAACTTAAACACCAAATATATGATATCTTTAAGAAAAATCTACTCCAAATTCCTACAGTTTATTTATAGTAAATAGAAAAGTACTAGAAGAACATAGTTTATATATGAGCTTGTGTTACACGTACTAATAATCTCATTGATTAATCGATGTTCAATTTTATCTAAGGAAAGTAACATTGTAGTATTGTCTAATTTGTTTCGTTCAAAAGGAAGCCAGACACGCGATTTATATCAATTACATAGTCAAAAATATTGATACCAATTTCTCACACGCACACTTATATAATATTAGAAATCACCCAATAAAATGTTAATTTTACAAATTTAATACATGATTCACGGATTCACGATCGCCTGCGCAGTGCATACGAGAACTTGATAGATATACCCGTAGAACTAAGAATGGTATAGATATGTGTACTATGAAATCAAGTTCGAAATCAAAAATCAACCACAAAAATCAAATTATCTATTTACTTTACTATATCTAGCGACGAAGCCAGTTGTAAATTAGTAGTCACATTACGGAGAAGCATTTGCCTTTTATTTTCCAGCCAAACACATGTACATGCAATGATATAGTCAACATTTTAGGAATTAAATAGGCATTTTATTTTAAATTCTAACTATTTATCATTGTTTATTCCACCTTAGTGAAATTACTATATAGTGTAAGCATTTCCGTACTACATAATACAGTGATTGTATTTCATATACCTTGCAAAATGGTACATATATAATTATAAGTAAATGAATATTATTCAAAAGTTTTATAGCAGACGGTGAGTCTATGCGTTCATAACTCTACATCGGTACGCGACTAGCAATTTTGTTACCACCGGCCCAGTGGGGGGCGTTAAATAAAACCGCTTTACCACACTCCTGTGCATTATACTCACCATCGTACCACCATGAAGGTCTTACTACTGTTAGTCTGTGTGGCGGTGGTGGCAGCGAAACCCACGACCGAAGATGAAGTCATGGGATCAGTTGTTGGGGTTGTCAAAAGTTGCGCGGAAAAAGATGTATCCTTGTGTTTAAAGGTGTGTAGTGTTTGTGATAAATTTAAAATTAGAACGTTTTTGCTACTGTGTATAGGGCATTTTATTTAATTTAAAGCTTTAAAATTTCATTAGTCTTTTTAATTAAAAATACATCGTTCTAATACGAAATTTAAATTAAACCAATCATTTTATACGTATATTAACCCAAACTGCTTAATATTAATAAAGACAATTCTACATTTACTTGATATAAAATTTTCCCACAGGAAAAGGCTTTGAAATACGCAGAAAACCTGGCATCAGCACGCGAAATTAGCATCACCGATGGTGTCACTCTCATTGGTACTGGATCATCACGAGGCGCCAGATCTTTCGAGCCCCTATCTGAAGAACCTAGGGCAAGAGAAGACCAGGTAGAATCGAGACTACTTGATGCTGCCGCTGAGTTCTTGGAGAACCACGTAATCCAGCTACGAGTACCGAAAGGAACAGTTGATGACGTCAAGCGGTCTCTTGAGGAAGGTCAGTAACACAAATGTTATTATTTGAAAGTTATACTTTCACAACACTAAAACCATTTAAATACTGCTTAATATTTTTAATAAGGTATAATCTAATTTCACGTGATTCGTTAATTTATCTAAAAGTTCATGAAAGCATACACCTTGCTATTGCTTAAGAAAGGAAACGCGAGAAATTTGCTTAAGTATCGTTATTAAATTATATGTTCTAGATATAATGAGAGTAGGTAATATTTATTGCTTGTAAAAATATTTTGACTCTAATACTAAAATTATACTAAGATTTTATAAATCGAGTAATGTGTTAATACATCAACATTTAAAATATTGTTTACTTCAACTGTATTAAGTAACATTTCCCTATAAAATGTGTTTATAAACAATCGTTGCGCTGTTTGCATTACCGGGTAATTAAGATTCAAATTAATTGCTCGCGGAGATTTACACTTAATTTTAATTAGGCAGAAAGTGTGAAAGCTGTAATAATGAGTATAATTCACAGCTCAAAATGGAAAATAGTTATGGTATTTTAAGTTTATGCTAATATTTATGAGTTAAAATTCATTGTATAAGGTAGCTATGGCTATTTGTTTGTTATAATCGCTGCTGCTTAAAAGACCTAAGTGGTATTATTAGTTCAACTTCCAGCAATAGAATTATTTGGCACGGCTTAGCTAATTAGAAAAAAAAAAATTAGCCATACAGTATATTCTTATCCTAAGTTAAATTGATTTTTAAACTTACTAAAGTTCACACTTATATCGTATCTATAATTTTGGTGAGTAGCAAAAAGTTCAATCATATTAAGCTCATTCGTATTACGTAGCAGCATATTACTTACGGCAAAAAGCAATGCCCCAGTTTTTTGTAATATGATTCTAAATTCAAAAATGACCGGAAGTTCGCAAAAAGTTCTTCATTCGAAAACTGGCATAAGAACTGTCACGAGCACGTCACGTATACGCCCAAAGCCGGCCGCGGGCGTAAAAAAATTCGGCCAAATTCTCAGACGCTCAAATTACAAATGACGCAATAAAATGCGAAAATTATTACATAAACAGGCATATATTAAATTCGCTCTCACCGAAATTCCGGTATGAAGATAGAAAGTCGGTTCTAATTAAAATGATGAGAATGTAGGTTTTAGAAATTGCATCCTTAGTGTTTCCGTAAGTTGTTTGAAAGCTGGAACGGGTCTCTGGGTCTTATAAGGCTCGTTATAGTTGAAAGCTGACTTTGTCCAGTTTTTGCTTTGCTGTTTTATCTATGCCAGCTTTTATCGCCCGTTTAGTTCATTACGAGACTGATAGTAATTATTGATATGATTACAATTTATGGGTATCAACTATTAAATTAAATTCAATTCAATATCAGTATTCAGTAATCGGTGCAGTAACCCGCATGCATAGGGCAAGGATGTTCTTGCGTCTAGTTCACTGATCTTTATAGTACTGAGTACGTCCTTCCGATATGTAAGAGTTAACTGTTTTCCGGGGGTTCAAAAGTCCGTAACATTCACAGATATCCCTATTTTTTATATTTTCAAACGACTGTTTCTCCGCGTCTCTACGAGGTTATAATTTAAACAGTTCAAAGCAACTTAATATTTGCAAAAGTGAGAAAATAAACTTTATTACATATAAATGAAAGTGTCAGGAGAGTGTTACATAACTTCACATTGTTCAATGAAAATAGAAGATTTTAATCCAATAATGAAAAAAGTTTAAAGTTACGTACAAGTGTAATTTTAATTTGCAATGTGACATTTAATTAATATAATGCAACTGGCAAAGCTTTCTCGTTGTATCGAATGACTAATAAGCTTTCTAAGCTATTATGCAAACGGCTGGCCAACTTGAATTTCAATGATTTTCATTGTTTTAACTACTTGGAATTCAATTCACTACTGATCGGTATTTAGATTAGAACTACGGTTTTGAGAGAAAGTGGAATCCACTATTGTTTGTATGTGATTCGAATTATTCGGAAAATTTTCATTGTACTTTCAGTTTTTCCTTCCTTTATTACTTCTATTGCTTGAATATATCGAACGCTTAGTGAAGTATACATATCATTCACACATACATATTATTCGCATTCCTCATTAAATTATAGGAACGAATCAAATGATGGTACGACTGGCTGAACTCATATTCATTATAATATCATTTAATTCTTACCTTTTTTATAAGAAATGTGGGTATACTCGTAGTAGCATTTGCCATTAAGAGAAGTTTGACAGCTAAAAATCCTTTTTAAGAAAACAGTTTTTTTTAAATAAACGTTTTTTTAATGCCTAGGTCGTGGAAAGAAGAAGAAGTTGAAGCAACTCCTCCCCATCTTCGCTCTCCTCCAGCTAAAGATCCAGTCCCTCATCCCTCTGTTCCTTGGAATCATTGCGTTTGCGGCTGTCAAAGGATTGTTGCTTGCCAAGGCTGCCCTCCTGGCATCTGCTCTTCTGTTGTTGAAGAAACTTCTCTCAAAACATGAGCCCCATGAGAGTTACGAGGTATATATTATTTAATATTTTCAATAAACAAAACCTTTTTAAATTCACATATTTAAGTAATTCATGATATGATAACATTTTCATGTTACGTAAAAACCAATCCACAATTCATAAGACGTTTGTTACAGCGTTGTTTTATAATAATATATCTACAATAAACCGACTCAGTCTCTATATTGAGCATAATCTGAAACAAATGACTCTAATAAAATGATTTTTCAAGGTTGTGGCCCACCCTCACCATGAGGAACACATCGCCCATGCCAGCCCTCACGGTGGTTGGGGAAGATCTCAGGACGCCCAAGAAATGGCCTACAATGCCTACTCCAACTGATACCTAAGAAACCTCATCCATTAATTTATTTAATTTATTTAAATTATTCATAAACGTATAGGCTATGCGTCACCAGTATTTATTTATGTACCTGTTCTTTATATAGTACAAATAGGTTAATTCTTGTCCTTTACCTAGTCACTGCTTTTTAAAGCTTTTGTAAATACGCAACTTCATAATTATATATGCGGTTATATATTCGATTCTTATATGTATTTATATATAATTCTTATATTGTATTTTGCTGAAATATTTCTTATCTATTTTATATCTGATCTGAATCTTTGATATATTCCTATTACTTTATTCTTTTCACAATAATATATAGCACGTTGGTGATGCCCCTTTTGTAAACATTTCGCCCACCATTATCATTGTTATCATGCATTTCCAGTCATTTAATTTATTAATGCTAGATTCAAAGATTGTTTTGTTAATAAACAAATATATTACATGTTTTGTTTTATTATAATAATAAAAGACACGAAACACCTTTCAAAGCTACTTTTGGGAATTACATTTATAACCAACCTATATTGGCGTGATATCTTAACTTTTTAATCCATAAGTACTAAAAAAAATATCTCAATGATACAGCACTACACGTGACAGTTCTGTCAAATTATCAGTAAAATTGTAGTTTCACAATTTACCATTTCGTTAAGCCTATCCTAATTTTATGTTCAAACGACTATTCTTTCTTTTATTTTATTCTTTAATGAAAATTGAAAACTTTGGTTAACTTTTAAATATAAATCCCTAAAAACACTACTTTAATATAATTTTCCAAATAAAAGGTTTTGTTAGTTTTACCTAGATTTTTCTTTTTGTTCAGAGCAGTGTTGGCCCAGTGGCTTCAGCGTGCGACTCTCATCCCTGAGGTCGTAGGTTCGTGTACCAATGCACTTTCATCTATGCGCATTTAACATTCGCTCGAACGGTGAAGGAAAACATCGTGAGGAAACCAACATGTCTTAGAGCCAAAAAGTCGACGGCATGTGTCAGGCACAGAAGGTTGATCACCTACTTGCCTATTAGATTGAAAAATGATCATGTAACAAATTCAAAAATCTGAGGCCCAGACCTAAGGAGGTTGTAGTGCCACTGATTTTTTTCTTTTTGTTCTAAATTAAACTCGGCTAAAGTACCATGAATGGTCACATATGGCTCGTTGCATTTTCCTATTGTTCAAATACTTGCACCAATTCCCACAGTGTAAATTGTTTCAAAAAAGAAAGCTTTTACTTAGGAACCTTCTTTAATCGTTAGGTCAGTATATCTATTTATGTCATATGCCTTTGGAGAAAAAATTCTCCATTGGCAACGTTAGACTAAATCTTTTACCATAACGAAAAATACTGATTGTAGAAAAAAAATAGTATTCCTATTTGAATTAATTATAACTTGGGTACAAATCTCCGAAAAACTATCAAAAAGTTCTTCAAAATTAAATAGTACAAGAACGAAAGTAGTAGTAAGTAGTAACAGAATAATAAATAAATTGAAGGCAACAAAAGGCCTGAGAAGTATGCGCTGCACAAATGGAAAGGAATAAGCCTTTATCCAGTTATTTCTAGAGATAATATCTAGCTCTACACTAATATGATAAGCGCGAAAGTGACTCTTAAAGTTAAATAAACATGCCCATGGCATAAGGCTCTCTAACCTTTGCAAATCTAAAGTAGAAAGTTCATAGACTTTCTTGTTGGTGCCCTTTAGGTATTAAATGTTTTCTTTGAATTATATTTTAAAATAATATGTTCCTTGTTTAGTTACTTTAGACTATAATAAAAAAAAAAGATTTTTCTTCAGTTATGGATTAGGCTTATTTCTGTAGACTACAATCACTGCGATGACGTCATACACTAAATCGCGCTAAAAAGTAAAAAAAAACTTAATTCTCAGAACAAGAACAACATCCTTCCTCTACATCTCTTATACTACGTTTTTCATGGTGATTTTGAGTAAATGATACTTTAATAATATAAGATACATATTTTATTAAAATCTAGGCACTATATTTCTAATATTTTTGTATATAATCAAGTGACATAGAATATTTATTTATTAACTTCTACGGTATCGATCAAAATACCTTTTATAAGCTGTAATTAATATTATGTACAGCTAAAGGTGCGCTTACACGGGCAACTAAAATTGCTCAATTCCAGTCAATACTCGTCAATTATGACACACGACTACATCAAGCAATTTACGGCAACGGCAACAAGCATCAATACTGCGCAATACAATATTGAGCGATATGGCGCAACTTCATCAACTATGAAATACTGTCATACACGAGCATTTCAGTTTTCGCTCGCTATGGACGACATTGTTCTTGCTGCGGCGACTTGTAGCGCTTTTTTTCATCATTAATCAAAAAGAGAAAAGAAAGAAAAGGAATAGGCATATCTGGGTGCGATCGTTTTTGACAAAGAGGACAAAATTTTCATTATGTAAAGATGATATATTATTCAAAAACTTTACTAGAATGTCACGAACAGACTTTGAATTACTTTTGAATAAAGTAATTAGAAATTATTATTATTTAGACCTCTCGCTCTTCCCGCGGAAGCAAGACGGCAAGCCGCAAAACAAACAAGTGCGAATGAGACATATACAAAAATTGCTAGGAATTTCCAAGTCCATTGGATATTCGTCAATTCGTATCTGCGATATTGAGCGATATGAAATATCTGGAGCAATTAGAAGCAATATCGCCGAAATAATTTATTGCAATTTATTGAATTTATTGAAATTGCTCCATTAATTGCTCCAGATCGGTCCATTCGTGTCGCCGAGCGATTATTGCCCTCGTGTAAGCGCACTTTTAGATTAAAATTTTATTGTAAGTTACTAATTATTGTATCCTAGTTAAAGTATCATATTTTATATGCATTGTGTAGTAAATATGGATTTAATTATTAATAATAATATATAATTTAGGCAGATTAAATTATATTAGTCACAAGGAAGTAGCTTATAATATACTTAAAATTTTGTAACAACGATTTTAATTTTAGACAAAAATTTATTGTACATAACGCCATCTAGTAAATTATCACGGAACCAGTTTCATGGCCAAGTTTGTTTAGATTGTGGCAATTAATTAGCACGAGCTTGTGAATGAACTTTACGTTCAAGGTTTTATTTACTAGTTTCCTGCGAAGGTGCCAATGAACTGCGCTGTTTATATAATATTCGTGACTTAAGTTCGAAGTATATAATAACTTATAAAAAGGAATTATATATTTTATAAAAAAACTTTTCCGTAATTAAAGTATAGTTATACTATTACTATAACTATTAATAAGTTGTTATGTGCTTTGAAACATTTTCTTTAAAATTTACAAATATAATATTAAATACAGCACAGTTTTAATAAGAACAAACCTTCAAGGTTTATTTTAAGATAAAGGTCAACGACATAGTTAAACCCATTTACGCTAGATGTCACTGGTTTACAAATTAGCCTAATCAGAAAAGTATAAGAGAATGTTATATTGGAATCATAAATAAAAATTTACCAGGAAATTTATATATAGAATACGTTTGATATGAAAAAACACAGTTCTCTTCTTGATCGTGATTCCACATTGTTTTCACGTTCTCCACTTGAATTTGCCGCCCTAAAATCTACAATAGGTAGTCTACAATAAAAAGTCCTTTATCAACATTTAGCTCTTATAAATTTATTACGTAACCATCACTTTGTATTTTTTTCGGAGACTTGGCGGGTTGATGTTAATGTCAGAAACATTATAATTGAATATATTATTGCTATGTTTAATATCCGCTTTTAGACTATTAGTACATAATATGTCATATCGGAAGTGAAACTTCTTTGGCAAACTAATCTTTAAGTCTTGTTCATATTTATACAAATCTAAAACATTAGATTCCCGATACTTACTACCTCTTTCCCTCCCTGAAAGAGGAAGATAAGTTAGGAATTTAATGAAGTTAATTGTCATTAAAATATTAAATGTCCAAAATTAATACAAATTATATATATTTAAATTTATTTCTTCGATAATAAAAACTAGAGATGAATCGGATAGCGGCCGAATAATCGTTACTAATCCGGTATTCGGCCGGATAGTATTAAAGCCGCCGAACAGGCCGGATACCGGATATCCGTTTCATCTCTAATAAAAACACGTGGCATTTTAATTTATAATGAATAATAAATAGTTCATTATAATAATTTTCTTTATAGTATTCAGTGTAAATGTAAATTCCGAATCAATTTAACATCTTTTTGGTTGACGTTCATAAGTGTACTTACATATAAATAGTTTGAGAATTTTATATTAAAATTGTTTATTTATGTTTAAACAGTTTCACGTATTTTATAATAACAAACAATACTTAAAAATTTGCTTAATGAAAAAAGTTACAAGTTACCTATTACTTAATCTTCATTAATTCGAAAACGAGATAATTCAAGTTAATGAGAGATAGCCGAACTAATGGGTGCATTACACGTGAGCTTAATGTATAAAGATTTTATCTTAACCGTAGCTTAACGGCTCTGTGCACGAATACCGTGATTAGCTTATAATATCTCCTATTACTGACTTGTTACTGACCCACTGTTGTATCCGCATTTCTCTTGCTTTTACTTGTACATGTACATATATTATTCTAGGAGCTTCTTTACATAAACTAGAGCATAATATGATCTTGGTTAAGCGGCTTATAACGCTCGAAGAGTCAAAAAATTACACGCATATGAATCAATACTGGTAAGATTTGAGAAAATGCGGATACAGTTCTATATGAAATTGAAGTTTTTTTATTAAACTGATAAGTACAAACATAATATCGGTCTTATATTATGAAGTACATAAAATGTTTTCCAATTAACTTACATCCGTGTACTTTTATCAATATACTTTTTTAAAATTAAAATTCAATATAAATGAAAAAAAATTAGTTAAATGATAGGCGACTTCAAGCAAAAATTACAAATCCTTTACATCACTGTATTATTAATAACTATATTCATGAATAATTAAGCACTTATTATTTACTGCTATACTAAAATAATAACAAATCCTAGTGTTGAATGGCTTCTTTTGAAGAATATATAGGAAATACGCAAATTTCAAAATTGACGTATTTTTATTACGTGCCTATTAAGAAAGTCCCGTACTCGTGATATACTTTTAAACCAATTCCAAAAGGTTTTTTTAGTTCCCTGTAATTGAATCCATGAATACATGAATTTAAGTAATTACTAATGAATTATCAAGGTAAAATTAATGATCTCGAAATAATGGTCAACGCAACTTTTTCAATCTTTAATTAAGAACTGCGACATACTTAAACATCTTCAATAAATAACAAAAATAAATGCATAACAAATCATTCAAACAAAAAATTCCATAAATAGATACAAAATATATATCGCGATATATATAATAACCCGTTATATTCAGGCAAATAAATCTTATATACTACTTAAATAATAATTAAAGCCAGGTACTCAAACTCTTATATATAAAACACATTCAGTTTATAAATACAATCACTCCACAAGTACACAAGAGAGAAATCGCCTAGAATATAGGTTATTTAAGTAGGCTTTTGCGCGGTGTAGGCTAGACTTTGCGCGTCTAAGGCACGCCCCCAGCCGCTTCCGTGACCCGAACCACTGCCATAACTGGCCGTGTCACCTCCATACCCAGTTGCACCTCCGTAATCATGACTCGCCGTGTGACTTGTAGAATGCTGAGGATGAGCTACAACCTCATAAGTAACATGCTTTTGTTGTGACAGCAGCTTCTTCAATCCAATTATCGCAGACAAGACCAGCGCCAACTTTCCTATCAACAACGCTTTTCCAGCGATTAAGGCGATAGCACCAATCGCTAATGGCAGTAAAGCCATCATTTTCAACACAACGGCTGCAATTAGGGGTCCGAGAATCTTCGCCGCTTTCTTTTTCTTGCCTCTTGATTCCTCTGATAAATCATTGTCGTCAAACGAAGATACCGTGTCTTCCAATGCTCGACCCACACTTGAAACTGTATCTATGACATCGGATCCTTTAACTTCGACGCGCAATGAATGTGTTTCAAAGTAGTTTTGTAGTCTGGATACTGGGTCTAAGGCTCTTGGGGCACCCGTGGCTGGTGGTGCATCTGCTGCTCTTACGACAGTCACGCCATCTGTCAAGGCGAACGTTTCCTTTTGTCCTATCATTTTGTCTACGAAAGAGAAGAATTTGTACTTGAGACATGATGTGGATTCCTTTCGAAGGCAGTCACCGATCCCGTCCAGATCATTGTCGGTGTGCCCTGCGTCTTGGGCGGGGAGGGCGGTACAAACCGCGAATGTTAGTAGAACAACCGTCCTCCACATAGCTAGATTTCTTAGTGACTGTGCGCCGGCGCAATGTATCTGACCTTAAATAGCGTACGCTCTGCACCCCTCGATGTGACCCGATGAAAAAACGGATCAAAATATAATGGACTTTCTTAGTAAAAGTAATGTGCCGTAATGTTGCGTATTTGAAAGCCTGGTCAATAGGGGTCATGAACTTGAAGTATTGTATAATATATTGTTTTTGTTTATGTTGTAAACAATTACTTTCAAGTTTGTTCACACATTAATAATTATAAATTAAGTCGAAAGTGAAGTTAGGAATTCAGCTAATAATAAATAGGTAAGTATTCAATAAATTCTCTATTATTATAATTCTATTATTTTTACACTTCACAACAATCAAAGTCATTTGATTTATTATAAATTGTTGTTCATTGTTTTTAAAATAATTTATTTTAATTAAATTTGAATAGAAAATCAATCATATAAATATTAACATCCTACGTTTGCAAGGTAAATATTGGGATAGAGACTTTGAAAAAGACTTTGTGAATTAGGTTAAATTGTCACCTACTTTTATATTTCAGTTTTTACTTTTAAAGTAACTTTGAAACATACTTCGCAGATGTGCACTCTATAAATAAGCTATACTATCCAGTAAACATATTATACAAGGATCCAATTTATAATTAATGACTATAAGAAACATCTTTGTTTATATGCTATTAATTCATAAATCAATTGTTTTATCAACGAGTAAATTTCCGGAAAAAGGTGATTAAAAACGATAACCAAAGCTTTATTAGGCATTTATTCAAAAATATGTAAATATACTAGAACATTAAGTAAGGAAAATCAAATTAAAAGAAATAAAACAATTAAATGTTAAATCCGGTGAGCAACATAATTTCACATTACGTTAAGACCAGTTTCTATCCTATGAAAGTTGGCGACACTTGATTTAGTACTTAGTACTAGACTTTCAAAGATATACACTGACATTCCTTTCTGTCGCTTTAAGTTACGACAAAAAAGCTCTATTGTTGACTTTACCGACTTTCGATATCTAAGGATTAAAATTATCGACGTATTGTTTGAACTCGTCGAATGGGTCACGTTTTTGTTTAAGTTAGTTTCAAGTTAAGTTTGCAGGCCATTCCGCCAGTATACTAACCCGCAACAATTAAACTTGGTTTGGGTGTAAATATAAACTTAATAATTATTTAGAATGTAGGCTAATGATTAATTACCACGCTGTTTATTTTATAATCATAATTGTATCCAACAAAAAAATGCACCACTAATGCTATTTCAAATAATAACCATAAAAATATCGTATTTAGTTATAACAACGTGTATTCATAAAATTATACAAGAAAATATGACATCACAATTTACACACATACAAATTAATTATATTAGAACATTAGCAAGCTTGTAAGGGAAAAAATTAAACAGCCCACCACAAAATAAAAAAACAAACAATAACTAAAAAAAATAATAATAACTAAAACTAAATAAAACTCATTAAGAGCATGATAAACAAAGTAACAGTAAGTTGGAAGATTGTTGCAAAATATATTAATATTTTCATCAATGATAGTAATCAAGTTGTAAGAGCGAGATAGCCTTTTACACTTGACCATTAAACGTATAAAATACTTTTAGGTCTAGTAGCTCTATGATTACAAACAAAGGAAACAAACTTATTAAAGTATGCTGAAAGTAACATCAGAATATCCTATCAAGTCTAAATTCTTGACATAGTACCAATTTTGCTATTAATTGAATAAATAATACGACAAGATTGCTAGATGACATCTCCAGTACTCAGTATGCTGAGACACATATTGTGTTAAAATATCATGACACCAAATATTAAAGTAACATTTATTACATTAAGTAAACACTAATAAGCTTCAAAGCATCTTCATGGCCTTGTAAATAAACCAAATTTACTTTTATTAATAACTAGTAGCGGGGACCGCTTTGCACGGGTGGACATTTTTTTTTTTAAAGTTTTGTCATAAACGTACAGTAAATGCGGACATACCGAAATAATAATGTATTTAGCAATAATGTATCGCTGGCCTTTGTGTACGGGACTTGATGAAAACAAAATGATAACAGAATAAATTACATCAACTTGTAATTTTTAAAACAATTTCACTAAGGTTTAGAATATATATCCTTATTTTTTTCTTGCAATTAAAATATAATATATTAATATGGGATAATGTAGAATTCAAATGTTGAAAGAATTTTTAAAATCGGTCCAGTAATTTTTGAACCAATTCGTTACAAACATACTTACATACAAATCTTTCCTCTTTATAATATTAGTATAGATATAAGATGCGATAATTTGTATAATTTAAGTGTTTTTGAAGTTTATGATGTTTTTAAAATAAATTTATTTTCGTCGTCGTGTCTTTTATAGACAATTAATTACTTAAGTTATTACATATATTTATTGATTATATATCAGATCCAGATAAAATGGTATAAATTAGACCTATAAAAGACCCACTTCGACCTCTTGTTATTGGAATTGGAGTAACGAAAAAGAAAATGTCATTAAACCAGTGTCGTCTCTATTGACTATTGATTGTAGTATTTGAAATATACGTGATCTAACTGAAAATGGCTTCCGTGATCACGAGTCAAACTCTTACTTTTAATGTTTGAATCGAATCCAAATTGTAAGATTGTGAAGAGAAATTTAAAGTTGGTTATGATCTATATTTGTCCTATTATCTATACTAATGTTATAAGGAGGAAATATTTGTATCTTTGTAACGAATTGGCTCAAAAAGTACTAGACCATTTTTTAAATTCTTTCTCCATTATCACTGAATAATATAGGCTACTTTTATTGCAAGAAAAAATAAGGATCCCTACTAAAACTACAATAATGGTACCCAAGGTGTAAAAAAAAATCCATAAAATATATTTCATTGAATGCGATTCGAAAACTATTGGATAGAACAAAAAAATGTTCTACAATATTAAAGAATATATCAATATCTACAAAAAATGTTTAAAAAATAAATGTCCACTAGTCCGCTAGTGTAAAATAAGTAAATGAAAAATACCTCGTAATCTCCCAAGGGTAGGGGTAGGTTATAATGTCAACCGTCTGTGCCCACCAACCTGAAATAATTATGGTCGCCAGGAATAAATTCCAGGGCCTGGATATTAGTGTTGCCCAAATGCAAGACCAAGACGAGACTTAGACCAGTCTTGGTATTGTCTTGCGTCAATACAGCTGGTCTTGGTCTTGGTATTGGTATTGCGCTCTCAGTCTTGGTCTTGGTCTTGGTCTTGCAGCAAGAGTCTTGCAAGTCTCGCGAGACTTGCAAATACCTATTAGCCTATTACTATTTGTGGGGGCTTGCGGGCTATCCTGGAGCATTCACCAATGTACAATGTTCATCAACCAATAATAGCAGGCAGGCTACAGGCAGAGATTGAGAGATTAGCAGATTTCATTACAGTGTGCGTAGGTAGGTTTTTTAGGCAATTTGTCATACTCGTGACTGGCGCGCTTTGCTAAGTAGGTACTGTCGTTAAAGTATGTGTAAGTAAGAAACGATGTAGGTACCTACTACAACAAAATTGTATTCCTTAGAAAAATTATCGTCGTACCTACACGACGATTATTTTTATTTATTTAGTAAATCATCTCTGAAGACAATAGTCGCTACTAGAGTAGGTACGATAGAAGTTGATAAACCGACACTGCAAATCTCGATTTTTGGAAGTGTGTGATTTTAAAACAAAATGCGTAAAGAAATATGACGTCGCTTATATTTGGAGCTTTTCCACGTTTTAAGTTTGTTAAAATCACCCACTTCCAATTTTGCAGTGCAATGTCCTTTAAAAAGGTATAATAGGTAATAATAATATAATCTAGGTATATTTTTATTACTTACAATTTTTTTTATAAAATCTACCTATCCTTACGACTACATTCTTCCTTGCGAGAACAACATAATCTATTTGCGTCCGTTCATAGCACCCGGAAACTTATTTTATTCTTTAGAACATGGGCAGTGGCGGCGACCTTGATGACATTAAAGCGACGGCGGCAACACAAAGTCTAGAAGCGGACTAAATTTTTTACCTATTTCTGTGCCAACATTGACAACCCCACAATGTCAATGTTGGCACAGAAAAATAAAATTAATTAAACACAACGTTTATCCACTTTTAAATAACTCGGTATCCACGATAGAATATTTTTTCTACTTATTTCCTAAGTACTCAGTCTAAATATCTTTTTCATAATTTTTGTTTTTCAATAATTTGTTGTGTAATTGAATGGTAAACTCTAAATCTTACTAGAGAGCTTTTTTAAAATAAACTTATTGAAAGCACTGACATGGCATATACACTTTTCAATCTTGCTGCTCACATTTTAGTACCTAAGTATCACTCACTATCTATCATTTACCGATATTAACAATGATTATTTCGAAATCAAAATATTCGCAATTTAATAGATGCAATACCTACTTAGTTATTAATTATCATCTCGCCCGACAGCTTTTAACGCTGTAGTGTTCGAATTCAAGCCAGGCAGTGTGAGAATGTATTTAAATAAAAGAAACACAGAGCATTCAATTTATACCTTCCTACTGCTGGGACATCTTCAAGGTCATTTAAGGCTAACCAACCCTACCAAAATAGGTAAAAATTTGTGTGCCTCTGTCCGTACTCTATGTCGGCGAATGCGGCGCTCAAACAGTGTCAAATGCTGTGATAAACTTGTTGCAAACCGCGGCGTCTTTGTCGGTAAATTATCAAATAAGTAGGTATATAATACACCGACCGACCAACAGTTTATTCGCAGAACGTCACATTTCCCCAATCAACTTTGAACCTTAATTCCTTAGCGATAAACTTGAAAATCTGTTGAAGAAATTTGATAGATTATTTTTATTAGTAGCTTGATGTGCTGGCGTCTGTACCATAATATTGGGTGCTGTAGAAACTGTTACTAGACCTACTCGACTCGCTGTTAGTTTTAATTTAACCTACATGATGTTTATATAATTTTGTTAGCTATAATTTTAAGCACATACCAACCTACGAGTACTAACATTAGATCTGCACATTAGACATAAACAAGCATAACATATTATTATAGGTAGATACCTACAAGGTATGAACTTTGCTATAAAGTTATTCTAGGTAAATTTTATCACATGGGATGGTGGGAACAGATTTGTGAGTGGTATAACACGCTACTTAATAAATTGTTGAAATATAATAAGTACTTACCTACCTAATCAATACAATACGTTTCAGGGTGCTTTCAGACGAGCGGCACGTTGCCAACTGCAGCCCTTAGTTTAGTGTTAGGATATGTGATACCTACGGTTTTGATACTGGGGAACGTTTCTCAAAATCGGTTGATAACCAAATACAGTAGGTATTTGATTTAATAACGCCCAAATCTCAGTTTGTCTTAACTGCAAGACGCAAGATTCTTGCAGGCTTAAGTATTGTCTTGCTCAAGTCTTGCAGGGGTCAGTCTTGCTATAATAAGGCGGTCTTGGTATTGGTCTTGGTCTTGCGGGAACGCAAGAACAAGACCAAGACTGCAAGACCAAGACCGATTTTGGGCAACACTACTGGATATACAAACCTTAATCACTAACTCGTAATCATTATTTTTTAAAAAACGAATTGTTAGCTTAGACCAAAAATTTTGACACACTCTTGAACGTGCAAGTTTAAATAAACACAAATTACTAATGCCTTCTTACAAATGTGTAAGTGTGTGGCACTTTCCTGGCTCAAAGAATAAGTCTCGCAATACAGCGAGGAAATGCTGCCAGCGTTAAAGGTACACTGCCACAGGGACCAAACTTTTTAAATTTGTTTTAATTTTCTTCTTTCTTCTTTAATTATTTTTATTATTACTTTATAGGTTAAGAACATTGTAAATACTGTATTTGTGTAAATAAAAAGGTTATCAATTAAAAAAAAATGACTAAATATATTGTGTTTATAAAACTGTGTATATGTAATGTTATTTCCCCCGTACACAAATGTATCGCTTTTTTGAAGTTATACTTCTTTAGGCGCGTTATGAAAAATTTATGAGAGTGAAATTTTACGATGCGCGCACCTATGACACAAAATTAGGAGTGTGATTATAGCGTGCGCGAGCGAGATAGGAATAAGACAATCTACAAGTAAAAAGAAATAGAATATGCGTGAAGTTCGTATGCCAAGAATTTTGAATGACCATAATGACATTTGTCATTTACCTTTTAAACAAATAAAGGAGTTTTAATTATTTTTTCAAAGAAATTTAGCAATGCTTTTTGAATTATATATAATCAAAAGTGATTTAAATTGAATATTTAAACCAATACTAATTAATATTTGTGAAAAAACTGTGCTCATCAACCTTCCTAAGTGCTTCATTACAATTGAGGTTAACTATCAGTTTGTATTATTATTATCGAGTAATGTTTTGATTAAAAAAATTACCACATTGTTTAATCAAAACATGTAATTTTTCTCTAGCAAATATAAGGACAAGAGACAAAAAACAATTGATGAATCAGTGTAAGTGCACTAAATTGAATACAAAAAAGAGTTGTCATCTTATCGCTGTGAAACATCAAAAACTGGAGGTGGAACAAAGCCAAACTATTTTTAATAATGCCAAAGAAGTATAACTTCTTACGCGCGTACATAAGTACACGCACCCTTTTTTTTGTAATGTAATGAGTAATGGCCTACTCATCTACTGTAAATCCAATATTCACACATTCATATATCACAAGAATCTAGTTCATATCGCAAACAAAGGTGATATAGTCCTACTAACCGAGAATAGTCAATATTAACGTGATGAGAACTTGTACACTTGAATATCGTTTTTATAAATACATTTCTATGGGCATAAGTTATTATAATATTTTACTAATAAGTGGTTTTCATTAAATTAAGCTATTACGATAATAAGGCGTTTTGTGGTGCCAAATTACATACATATAACGAAATATTAATTAACACTTTCTTCCACCAAAGCTTTACTACGGACAATTTCGACTTTCGAATTGTGAAACAATTGATATCGATTTAAACGAACAGGCACAGCATTCAATCAGGCCTTGGTTCGAATATATTCAATTCGAAATATTTGATTCGTATAACAATAACATTAAATTATGTTAACAGAAATTACAAAACAAAATAATTTTGAATTTTTTCAACAATTTGATTACAATACCAATTTTTATCAAATTAAAGCGGAAACAATTAAAAGCTTAAACTCGCTTCAAAATATCTTCGTACGTTCGTACGTATGGGTATAAATATTACGCGAACACAAATTATATAATGTATTGTCAGCAAACCTGCTCAATGAAAATAGTCGAAGAGGTCAATGACTTAAGGCAGCTTATACGAAGTTATTATAAAGTATTTTTGTATAAAAGAATTACTTCACATCAGTAGCTCAGAGGGCCTTCAACCCTTCGAGGGCCTTGGCCTCACATTGCATCATGTTCCTTTGATTATTATGCCATAGGCATGTAGGCTGAGCCTTTTGTGTCAACATGTCTATTTTTGGTTATAAGGTATGCCAGTTTCCTCAATATGTGCATAGTTTTCCGTAAAAAAAAATTCTGTAATCTAGTGCACATTCAGGATTTGAACGCACAACGGTTGAGAGCCCCACGCTCTAAACACTAAACCAACGACTATTATGAACACAATGACTTAAACATATAATGAAATATAAAATTTAATTTAAAAAATATTAAGGTAAGATAAAACTATAAAAACTTGGGTTAGAAGTACAGTACGGCCTTAGATCGTAAAATATTATCTTGGTTCGGTTTACTTTCCGTTTGGCCACATGCTGAGCTGACAAGCTTCTTGAAACTAGGACTAATACATTTAATCTGGTTTAAAAAAGATATAAACATCAACAACAACTCTATCTTCCTTTAAATTTCTTCTGTACAAACATTACCTGTCCACATCGTATCCCTAACTTTAATAATACCTACTAACCGACGTGAGACTGATCTTAAATTAAATTATAATGATTCATGTGCGCTTTTTATTATTATTAATTTTTTTTTCATTTATCCTTAGTTAGTTAGTTAAGTTTGTTTTTTGTTCCTGTTTAGTTTCTTTTTCTTTACATCTATATGTAATACATGTATTTTTGCACTTCTTGCCTACGTTATGTAATTTAATACATATTTTTTTTCTTTTTTCACAGTGGTTGCCTCGAAGAGATCGCTCGAAAGCGATAAGGCCGCCAGTTGCCTTTCCTTTACATGTAATTATGTTTAATTCTTATATTATAAAGCAACAAAGTGTGAATAAATAAAATAAATTCAATTAATAATTTTTATTATACAATAGTTATTTAAATCTAACATCATAATATGTAAAATTGACAAATTATTAAATTATTTAAGAGCCTCAAATATTTTTTTCATATTTTTTGTATACTTATGGTCTAAGTGTCCTTTTAAAAATATTACGATTACCACTATTCTGTCGCTGCTTGTATTAAGTTGAATCTTTAAACTCGGATTCTATCCATAATATACGGTTCGGTCGGTACGGTCCAAAGTCACGTTAAATCACAATCTACACATTCTTTTAGTAATAATCATGTACCTGACATACAGTGAACCCTACCTATATAATCGTTGACCTGTGACCGCGGGCGAAAGTAAGCGAAAGTCAAGGGCTCCGTGAGAACACGTTACGTGTCTTTATTTGACGAATAACAGGCCGTTATTACAACACTATTTAAACTATCTAATAAATAATAAATCTATCTTGATATGGGTCTACTAAATTATTTACGCCTGGCATATGAAATTCACATTTAATTTAAATAAAATTGATAAAAGTATGACTATATAAAATATCAAAAAGTTTACAGTATATACTAGGTATTTTCATAAATTTTTGTTATGACAATCGATGTATTATTTTTTCGATGAGACATTTTTTGCGGGTTTATATTAAGACTGTATCTATCTAAAAAAATAAAAGAAAGTAATATGTGAATTAAATATTCGTAATTGTGAAGGAATACCAAAATAAATATATAATGAATAACATTAAAACTAAATATCTACCAAGGTTACAGAAAAAGAATATAATACTTATATTGAAAATATCCACAGTAAAGTTCATTCACCTCTATGTAGATAAATACATAGGTAAAGCACGCAACTTGAATTATCCAGATCCTAGTTTCGATATCCCGCTTAATATTAAAGTAAGGTTGGAAGTCTATGAATAATTTTAATTGTACATGCAGAAATGTATTAATATTATTACCAAAAATAAACTTAAATCAGCAAATTTTTAATTTTTTAAACCTGCTATTTTCTTTTGCCTAAATTTAACTAACAATATGTAGCACTGATTTCTAAACATACTTCGAAAACAATAGAAACACGTTTAATTATAAAGAAATTCTACAGAAGATTCTCATGATTACATTAATCATTTTAACCTGTACATTCATTTCTACATTTGATCTAATAACCTTGATAATTCCGCTAAGGATTTCCATAGTGCAAACTCTATACTCTCTGAACTGTCAATGTCAATGTCAATCAGATATCAAACAATTCTTCTTCAGGATTTCTGGTGAACACAGTTTTCATATAATCAACAATGTGTGTACAAATAATTCATAAATAAAAAAAAAATCATAATTACAACAACAGAAAGATCTCTAAAGAATAATTAAGATGACTGATTAATATGAAAAACTATATCGACGCTATAACCTAATTTCCATAAGATATTAATCAACCCAGATACAAGTAATTATAGTACTCTCTACTACAATTGTCAATGGGAAATAGGGAAAATGTGTGAGAATGTTGCTTGGAAGCGGTCATTAATAAGCAAATTAACAGCATAAGCCAATACAATATCATTATTTTACACTTAACATCCCACCTATTTCTCAAGAATGATTATTATCGTACTATGTAGTATACGAATATTGTAAATTCTTTTGACTTATGTAAGTTTGTTTTATAACGATTTTATTCTAAATATAATATAAACAAAATGTCATAAGGAATAATATAACAGATGGCAGAGTTTCATTTAGTTTTGACATTCGATACTTAGGTAATTATTTATTTATCAAAAATAAATATTTTTAGTCATTAAATTGTTTTACTAACATTGCACAATTATTATGAAAAATAAAAATTGAAGGCGTTTTCATGGTTTTTTCCTTCCATTTAAATTCCATCTACATTTTTAATAATTTAGACGTAAGAAACTTTGAAAGTTACACAAAAAAAGAAATAACGATTACCTGCTATATAAAAAATTACAAAAGTGTAATGCGTGACCAGGCCTCCAAGAGGTTTACATGAAAGTCAGAAGAAATATGAAATATAAAGTATTTTTTAACGTATGTATCAAACAGATGAATCTTAATTTGATGTTTACTACAAAGAAACTTTCACTGTTCTTAGATTGTCGGATATTCAATAGAACACCAACTTAGAGTGTTCTCACACAATTTGTGTAGAAAGTTAACGGTTACTTCACCACTAGGGTACATTTAATTGAGATAATAAATGAGGCTTTGTGCCTTCGGAGTTCGATTCCCGGCGTTGCAATAATTATTTCTGATGAAAGGCTACATGCTTTAAACAATCACAATTGAAACAGGCGCAGAAATACATCTGTGCATACTGAAATATATATGTTCCAAAACTAGTTGTTTTAACTCTCAATAATATAACCCCTAACCCCATAATCATAGAAACTGAATCAGTCTAATGGCACTTAACAAAATTTCTCATTTGTCTCATTCAGTCAAATCGTGTTTATGATCTAAGGAAAAGAAGCGGATTAGCAAAAACGGTGCAGTTCTTGGATATGTAAAATTATTACATTAGTATGAATAAAAGTGTTTATTGTTTTAGTTTAAAGATTGAAGAAAAAATTATTAATAAAATAGTGATGGATGTAAGGGACTATAGACCGATTGCTATATTCTCAATGCCGGCAAAGGTTTTTGAGTCAGCAATGCAGCGTAGTGTATCCTCACAAGTAGCGACACAATCGCGTGATGAACAAGGACGGTAAGGTTTCGACTAGGACGAAGCACAACTACGACTCTGTTGGACTTTATGACGTATTTGATGCCTATAGTGGATGTTGGGGGTGAAAATGATTTAATTTACCTGCACATATAACAAGCGTTTGACACAGTGGGCATTGACATTCTTAGGTAGCGGAGGTCGGCTGAACACCAAAACTGCTGTGCGATTTGGCCTCCCAATGAAAATAAGTATAAGTTGATGTTGGGGTACAAAAGACGGCATACCCCTGCATTTTCCTTTACGGCATTTACACATATCCCTGCTGGAGTAAAATTCAGCAGGGATATGCGTAAAAGCATTTCCTGACGTAAAAAAAACAAAAACAAACGACGGCGGCTACAAAGAGCTCAAAGTACGTCAAGAATTTAAGAATAACGCGTTTGCGATTCACTTAGTAAAATTGTTACACAGCAAAGACAGCAATTCGGTAGTACTTTGCTTTGGCTATGTGTCTGAAGGGTACGTCAGGAGGGACATCGTTCGCCGTATTACGTTAGTCAATGAATTAAACAGGCTTACGGACCTTTTTTATTGTTAGTTGAATGTACTGACAAAAGTTCTACTATTTGTATTTTTTCTAATTAACTACTTTTTTTATTCATTATGTAAATATTTATTAGATTTTTTTTCCTAATTAATTTCTTATGCTTGTTCCACTGGGTTTGTTTTATTACATTCTTGATGATTTGGGTCTACTAGGACAATATTTTGTTTCTTGTTAACTAAATAAAAAAAATGAGATCTAGATTTTTCATGACGTAGGAGATTCTTGGATTTATTTTTCATTATCATAATTAATTGTTTTAAGATGTAAGGTGTCAGCTCCTTACATTTTCTTCAAAAAAATAAACTTGGATATTTAAAAGAGATTTTTTCGTTCTTCGTGTCCATTCTACTAGGTACTCCCTTGATTTGAGAATTAGCAGTAAATTTAAATTGAGAAGCATTAATTTTTTAACAAACGTTCATAAATGAATACGTTTTATTTTGAAAAATATTTTTAAAGCTATGGAGCATTTTCCTGATGTTATTTTTCATGTTATACAGAAGTACACATATTATATGTAGGAATCATCATAAGAAATATAACTGTAAATGTAGTGCATATTGTATTAACTTGCTACCGAAGGCAGTTTTCTAACATAGCAAAACCGGATCAGGCACGAGTCACAATATGTTACGTACAGACAGGCAAAAAAAATTATACATAACATTTTCGACTGTGAAGTTGTGTGTTAAAGAAACTTAAATAAGAAATAGATAATATTTATAATATTGTATACAGGAAAATAGTTTACGCGTGACGATAAGATCAGTAGATTTAAAAAAATTTATATACGGTTCCATCTAAATTCTAAATAAATCTATTTGGTTAGTAATTCATAATTACATTTACCAGTTACCTTGAAATCAATATAACGAGATGATTCCACAAAATATTGAGAACCAAGAACTTGAACGTGCATTCCCGTCTCATCTTTAAAACTCAAAGTAAAGTAAACATGTAAAATCAAACACAGATTGAGCAATTGTCTTTAGTTAAACGAAAGACGAAACAAAATATAAATAGACAATGCGTTCGTTTTGTTTTTGGCAGTTTCGTTGTCATGCAAAAAGCGCGGAAAACGCACTAATCAAATTTGACATAACAGAAAAAAGTTATTTTGTATTTTCATTCCTTATATAATATGTGTATAGAATCATTTACTTCTATCTCTTTTATAAAGCTGGTAAATTTATAAATGTCTTTCATAATCGGCATTCTGACGTATTATTTTTTCTTAAAAGCAAATCCTTCGAACTAAAAATAATATTAATAAATTGCTATTAATGGACAAGCAAGAAAAACGCGCAGATTGAACTTTATTTCTTAAAACTCAAAATGACATTTTTTTCCTTTCATGCTGACGCTATTTGTTGACATTGGCTATTTAAATGGAGTAGAAACCGCAATGATTGCTGATGCGATTGGTCTTTTATAAAAACTGCGATGTACTACTTTTTTGACAATTTACTACAGCAAAATAAAAAACCCTGATATTAAAATAAAATGCTTTGTTATGATGAGAAAATAGATTCACAACCTAAAAACAAACACCAATTCATTGTCAAATGTCAATTATCATATTTCAATCTCAGCTATAGCGAGCATAGCTCACTTTTGGGTGAATGCCATGTGTATTAACACTTCAATCTTCATACATGTGTAATTTTCTTAGCCTTACTAAGCACTGTTTGCAGTAGATGGCAGTGATGTAGAGTTAAAAAAGGAGTTTTAACAATGTACTCTGTAGTTTTAACTGTCATGGCCGATGGCGTATTCAGTCATTCATTTCCCTGTCCTTGGTTAACCTTAAATTTCCGAGTTTTCTTACCAACTTCTTTCACAAATTTCCTATAATTTTTCAGAACTTGGCTTGATTTCTGGTCTTAGGAAATTCTCTTTTACGTTATACTTTTGCATTTTTACCTTGGACCACGATTTTCTCTTGATTTGGACTTTGTTAAAAATGACTTAAGAAAAAAGTTATTGTGTATCTGGCAGTTTCGTAAGTATACTCATAAATATATTTGTTGCATACATTTTTGAATTCTCATGCTTTGTTTAGTATATCGCTTGCCCCCGGGAGAGTCTTTCCTTACTTCGCTGGCTAACACTACACAATTCTTTTCGATATTTGATATTCTATTTTTATAGGTAGAAGAATATTTAAAGAAGAAAAGATTATAACAAGCCTTTACAACTTTATTTTTTTATATCTTGCCATGTTCATTGACATTAAATAGATTAATAGAACAAGCTAATATAAAACTAGGCCCGTAATGAAAATATATTTAGCTACTATAAAAATATGCAAAATGTGTTTTTGAACATTTGAAAAGAAAAACAGAATACAATATTTTTTTTATTCGTTTCATTTACTCCCATTATTCTTTTTACAAACACTAATCAAAAATATTATATTATTATGTTTAATGTCTTAGGGTAACGACCTTTTCGACCATATTCAATTTTACACTAGATAAATATACAAGATATCAAAATCTATTCCATGATTTTAATCTCGAATAAATCCAGAGTGCGCGTTTGTCCACGTAAACGATAGTTTAAGTTGCGCTAGCAGTAATCAATACGCGAATAGCAAGAGAATGGTGAACTCCCGAAAATAAAACTCTTTGCAATATAAACTGTAGTTCTACAACGGGACAGTGTATGAGCAATACATCATGTCAACTAGCGATTTTGCGTATTATAGTGTGCAAAAAAGAGCTTTTAATCAGGTGTCAAACTACAAAAAAAGTTTTTATTTGTTGTTTGTTTGGGAGGCTTTCGTCTAAAAGGATCTGTTGTGCCTAGTTGAATTTCATTCTAATATTATAGTAAATAAAAATTTGACGCCATTAAATGTATTCAAGGAATAGCTGTTATTCAACAGATGCGAGAACGGACGGTATAGTAGCTATTCCCGAATCATGCGCACATTCTTGACTTTGTTAGTTGGTAAAACGTAAAATTGATTTACTTTCGATTAACTGACGATTTATTCTAAGATTAAGATTATGTACTTATTGTTTGGTCGATTTCAGGGGCCTCTTAGGGCCGGCAAAATCAAGTTGACATGATGTATTGCTCTTAGAATGTCCCGTTGTAGAAACAAGATTTATTTGCCGAGTTTTATTTTCGTTCACCATTCTCTTGCTATTCGCGTATTGTTATTCCTAGCGCAATATACTATCGATTACGTGGACAAACACTTAAAATGGATTTACTCGAGATTAAAATCATGGAATTGATATTCTTGGTATAGTACTCGTGTATAAATCTGAAGTTTGGTCGAATCGTTCTATGGATGTGCAGCCTTTAACCTTTTCGTAATTCTTGATTATTTTAGTAACACTAAATAAATAAAGATTATCAAAATTGTCGATGGTAATTTCAAATACTATGCATATAGGCGTTTTCGTAGAAATTATCATTGCACAAATTCTTCTATGCAGCGCATAGTCCTCTACAATGCCGAATCGTTGACTCTATATCTATTATAATGTCAAAACGCTATGGTTAATGCAATTCTGCGCAGTATTGCGCGTCCTTTGTTTTTTATATGTCAACAGAACTTGAACGTTGACCTTATCTGTCATCAATACAAAGAGGTATAATGCATCCAATTTTCAATAATTCCATATCTATATAACGAATAACGAGCAGGTATATAATAATCTCCAAAAAAGTTCTTTACCTTAGAAATTATAGTAAATTTGTAAGAAATAGATTTTATATTTCCAGGTGCCATCTCTGTCTTAAATGAACAATATACTATGTAACGATGACGCCGCTTTATGACTTAGTAGTTAATAGTACGTAAACTAGAGGGCGCTTATATCAGTTATTTAATATAGTTATTTTACTCAATAATTTATATAACAATTTAATTTAACTTAACGATATTTATAAAAAAGAAAGAATACTTTCTGCTTTAGTTTTATGAACAAAAACTTATTAGTTAGAAGTCTGTAATCTAGAGGGCGTTGTGTGAATTTTTGTATATTAATATTCGGTTTTATGTTTACTTTTAAAATTTTAGATATTAATAAAACTATTAATTGTATAACGATCGTTTCCTGTTTTGCCTTGTATATTATACAATTGATTTAATTAATAAATTTTAAATGAAATCTTAATTTATATACATATTTTATAAGATTTAAAAAAAATGTAAATAACTGATGAATTAATATATTTAGTGCTAGTAGCAAACACAACTTTAATCATATCTCAAAATATCAGGAGTATTAGCTGTAATATGCCTAATCTCATTCAGTTCTTGTAGCGATCAGGGGTTCCTTGGGACATCCTTGATTTGACGGAATGTTGCCTGCCCTGTACTAAGAACATACTATACATAAAATAAATTAAAAACAAAGATTTGTCCTCTATCAGCAGGAGGCATGGTGAAATAGGAGCACGCACTTACATTCTTGTGGGAACAACACGCAAATACATAGTCGAAATTACTAACATCACCGCATACACGAACTCAAGTAGGACAAGTCACCACAAGTAGCACCCGCTCTCGAGTATAATTGACAATAATTCAAAAACAAAACATTTTACTTTAATCATCTTGTGATCTTGAAGCGAACTTGGTCGTTGTAAATCTCAAAGACACTTAAATATTTGCAACCATGCCCCGAATATGGGTGTGTTTCCGAGATCATTTAAATTGGCACTAATTACACCTATTCACAAGGAGATGTACACGTGTCATTAATTATAGGCTGATCTTACACTGCCAACACTGTTCAAAGTTCTAAAGCGTCTAGTTAATTTCTTAAAAAGAAATAAACTATGCGCAATTTAGGTTCTGACGCGGAAAAACAAGTTTAATAAAGTATTTAGACCTAAAATATACCTACCCTCTTTCTAGGTTTGGCCAAAGCATTTAATGCAGTTCACATTTCTCTTCAATTAATCAAGTTGGAATGGATTGAGGTTCGTGGTGTAGCTCTAAGCTTCAAGAAAGATTGTCTTTCTAATTGTAGTCAGGATCGATGTTAATAAATTAAGCGAAGAAGTTACACTGTTCTTAGTCTACATAAATAACTTGTTTCATTGAAAAAAAAAGGAAAAATCGTTGCCTGCGCCGATGATACGACTCTCTTCTTTAGCGACTCATGGAAGGAGGTCTTCTCCGTAACCTGAAAAGGCTATGTATATATATACTCGTATCGAAACTAGCGAAAGAGACGGTCTGACTATTAATGCAGTAAAGATGAAGGTGGTTATTTCTCGAAACTACACTTTAGGTCCTAATTTATCCGTAGCTGGTAGCACGTTGGAACGGGTACGGCAATACAAGTATTTGGGAACTCGGGTTACCAACGAGTGGAATCCTGATCAGGAAATTAGGTCTCGAATCGAAATTGCCCGTGGATCATTCAACAAAATGAAGAAAGTTTTGTGCTGCCGTCACTTTACCATTAAACTCCGAGTCCGACTTCTCCTTTGTTACATATGGCCAATTGTTCTGTACGGCTGTGAAGCTTGGACAATTAAAGAAGATACCCGCCGGCGCTTAGAAGCATTATCGTCGCATGCTTCGAATAAGCTGGATCCAGAAGGTCTCTAACGAGAAGGTTCTGAAACGAGTTGTAATGACGAAAAAACTTTTGCAGAACATTAAACAACGGAAAGTTGCGTACCTGGGCCACGTGTTGCGCCATGACCGTTACCACCTCCTTCAATTAATTATAATGGGTAAAATCCAGGGTAAACGGCGTGTTGGTAGGAGGAAGAAATCATGGCTTCACAAGGTTAGGGAATGGACGGGTATTGCAACTGCGGAAGAGTTGCTGCATCTGGCACAGGACAAGACACGCTTAAAGATACTGACGGCCAACCTCCAGTAATGGAGAGTCACTAAAAGAAGAAGATCGAAAATTTTAGCTTTTGCACGTCGATCACCTCTTCTATCTCCTCCAAACCTATTAATAAATGCAAACACCTGTTCTTCAAGTTTGGCTGGTTGTCCATGGCTGTCAAGTATTAGGGCGTTCAAGTCAATCAGTGCTTAACTTTCAACCTCACTTAGAAACGATTGTCAATAGGATGATTGATTTATATGTTCAGAAGTCTAAGTCATAATGATCAACGTGTTCTGAAGATGGTTTTTGGCATTAATACACTCGATAGTTATTGTATTGACACATGGTGAGGTAGCGCCAATATTTACTGCATTGAAGTGGAAAAAGCAGAATGTGCTATTCTCAAAGTAGGCGCCGGTCCACTATAGCTATTTGCGGTAGCACATTATACAGTGTGGGATGTCAACACAATAAGATAAACGTTTATCTTAAATGCTATATTAAACTAACGTTTGACCCCATCACGCTATAAACGGCGTCAGGACATAATTTGCAAATCTATTTCATTCTCAACATTCACATAATATTTTCAGCTTTTTCAGGCCATTTTAGAACAATAAACTTAATTCTGCCTTCAAAAAATAATAAAAGTAATAATAGGTGTTTCTAAATTTTTAAAACGCCTTGATTCGATTCAACAGACACTTTACTTAAATAATTTTACACACATTTAATTCACAAACTCTTACACATACTAACACACCAACACATTCACACATCCACAGCCTCATTATTATTATATTATTAATTGTGGCTTGAGCTTTAATTACAATCAAAGAATTTGTACTTCTGGTTTTTTAACATTCGCGCGTGTATTGTTTTAGACTTAGAAAGTCAAACCTCGGGTAATATTATTACAAGAAACTAATTAACAAACTATGCGAACGTATCGACATAAATGTGTCACTATTGTGTCTATTTGGTAACATATTTTTTTATAATCTGACACCTCAACATTAAACGGCCTCTTACTATAAGTATAATAATTATTTTTAGCATTCCCAAAACTTTGACTTTGTCGGCTTGGATAACGAAAAATCTAAATATTTTCTTTATAAACAAGAGATTCATTTCCTGAGTATGCCGTTTCCTCTTGATGTTAATGAAATGATTTAAGATGAAAAATGTGATCAGAAAAGGTATTTCGAGCAGATTTTTCTCAAGACCTCTTTATTAGAGAGGAAATGTTGAAAATATGTAGATTGTATTATCACAATAAATCCACGTTTTTCATCTTTCATTATTTATTTTGGGTACACTCCGACACCATGTCTTTATTTATCGAAATAAATATTTGAAGTACAAATAGTAGGCTACATTTCGGCGTCCTGTTAGGTATTGACAAACAAATACAGTTTTTACTATCTGTATCAAGTTATGAAATGTCAAATAAAGTTAGGGCACTTGTCATGTATTGCTGTATCACGAACTGACACACATACTATAGCTATTAGAATAAACACAAGCTGTAGAAAAAGCAAATAATATCGTGATTAGCCGCTTATAAGTCGATGCTTTATTAACCTGTTTTGATAAATGAAACGGTTTAATGGTTAACAGATGCGTACAGTGGGATATTATAAGAAGTAATGTTTATTGTTTCAGCGATGATTATCTCACCAAAACTTTAAAAAATCTTTATATACTTGAATTCGCTTATTACATTTCAAGGCCAATCAATAAAACTATTACGATTTAATATTTTTTAGTGCATTAAGGAGTCGGATAAATTAAAAAAAACTTATCTATAATTCTCACGCACAAAACGTTCAAGTTTACCTATTTATAGATCGTGTCTGACCTAATAATATAAAGTTTCCATATAAAGATAACATATTTGACACAGCCGTACAATAAACTTCCACGCGGTATTAAATCCCATTTTATTCGTTGCCCAGGTACCCTGGCTTGTGTCGTTTCCGCCTGAAATGAGACCATTCATGTCTGTTATGGGGGCCATCCTTTGTTCATAAGAGAAGCGGAGAGCGTTTTTAAAAATGTAAGAGTTTTATATATATTTAATTAAACATGTTATAATACATTTTAGCGTATAGTCTGAAACCAAAAACTTCCTTTAAAAATTATTTTAGATAGTCATCATTTAAGCAGGTATATTTTTTGAAGTGAAAACTTCTTTAGCGGCGTTGTACACTTTTTGGAATGGGTATAAAATGTTAAACTCGCGTCAGGACACGTGACCTGATCGAACATTCGTAAGACGGATGGAGAGTAGACAGCTGGCGCGGCGTATTTAATGTAATATAAATTGTCATGTTTGTGTAATAATAAATATTGTATTCTACCACATAAATGATAGTACTCCTATACAGATAATTAAAGCAATTCGTGCAAAATTATTCCCTAACCATTCCAAAATATAAAAAATGCACAACATTAATATTCAAGTTTTCACTTCTGCCGGCACTCCCGGAGAGCAACCCGTCGTTTTTTTTTCCTTCTTTTTTCATATAGATTTAGTATTAGGGTAAGGAAATATAGAAATGTATAAATAACTATCAAGCGATCATCGTCAATTCAACTAATCCTGACGGTTTTATGTTGCGTAAATATTTAGAGTTACGTTGGCCAAAGACGGACCGCATGTTGCAGTTGAGACCGACTGTTCTAAGCGGTCGCTGCACAGCGAACTGAAGTTTCCATACTAAATTCATAACCGCCATACACGGACCGCACGACCAGTTTCTGAACGGTCGGAGCAGTCGCTCTGCGGTCGAGTTTCGCCGTGCGGTTGACTGCTTAGAGCTGCCGGACCCACCATACACGGACCGCTACAAGGGTGGCCCACTCCAAATAACATAAAATACTTACTAATTCATCAAATGAAACCACAGACATTCTAAAGTAGTTGAAAAACTATTTAGTGTCTTCTCTCAGCTGGTGATACAAAGTATGAAATATTCCATGCTGTTCTCTTGATTGTAGTATTGGACGCACCCACATACTACGGTGTCTTCTACGCCTACGCTTGCGTAATAACAGCACAAGTAGCAGTGTTTCTTCATCGAATTCCATCTTGTAAATGAACTCGCTCAGTATTATTTTGCGGTCGAACACAACTGCTCCAAGCAGTCGGAGCTGACTGCATTATGCGGTCGTGTGCTCTATGACTTCAACGCGACCGCTCTAGAGCAGTCGGTATCGACTGCAACATGCGGTCCATCTATGGCCAGCGTTAGAGATTTTTTGATAAATTAATAACTGCAAAGTCATGTTATACAAAGTTTTTCACTGTCAAATTGCCATGCATTTGCTAATATGGACTGTTTTTGAATAAAATACATCCTTTATAGTGAGTATATTTTTATAGTAAGTATAAAGTGGTACTTATTATGATGAATTAAAAAATAACCTCACAATCTATGATCAAATGTAAAACTAGCATGCAAATGACTAATTATAATTAAATTATTAATTATGTCTCATTCTATGTTAGTATCTCAAAACTAATCATTTAACAACTCCCACACATTATAGAAGCCTTTAAAAATCCAATCAATCTCTCATCC